>PVKV010031590.1:0-13470 GCA_004027835.1 Alouatta palliata | reverse complement strand
AGGGAGAAATAACAGATACAGATGATGGGGAGGAAGGCAGCAAATCACACTGCCATGTGTGTACCTATGTAACAATCTTGCATGTTTTTCACATGTACCCCCAAACCTAAAATGCAATAAAAAGTATATATATTAAAAAAAAAAGAAGGCAGCCACAACAGATGGCTCAGTAACTTTTTAAAAATGATTGACTCAATAAACAGGTGTGTGTCTTCTATGTACAATGCCATGCAAATGTTTTATAAAGCCCCTTATGACAAAGCACATTAACACAGTCTGTAGGCCCCCAATAAGTCAAATGCTGGAAGACTACTGGAAAAGTCAGTAGAGATTTCTGGGAGCCTATGAAATGTTGAAAAGACCCTTCTTCCAAATGTACCTGTTGAAAGATTATTTATCATTTTTCTCCACTTCAGAGGCATAAAATACAAACTTACTGTGTATGAGTGAGAAGCAAAGAGACAAAGAAAAATTCCTCCCATTGTGATGCCAAAAATAATAAAGAGAAAAATGCTCACTGAGTTATTCATTCATTCATTTAGCCTGTTTTTATTGAGCATTTATCTTGTTACTGGCACTTTGATATGTGCTTGAGCTACAGAAATGAATGTAAGCAGAGATATCTGTGTAAACCAGCAAAAGCAATGGTGTATTATGGGTGCCATGATGGAAGGATGTACAGGGCATAAAGATGAGGTTAGAGGCATTTCCAAGTGCATGTTCACCTGCGTGGCAAGGGAAAGAAGGCAAAGGACATTGGTGCAAATGCAGCCTAGGGTACCATGAAATGGCCCAATTGTGGAAACTACAAGTAGCTAAGTTTAGCCAAAGAGTCAAGTCACTGGAAGAATGACAAGTTGGAGAAATAGGTAGGTCCTGGATCATAGAAGCCCTCTTAAACTCTGTCAAGGTGTGTAGACTTTATCCATAGGCATTTGGGAGTCCTGAAGGTTTTAAGCAGAGGAGTAATAAAATCTGATTTAATAGTAGTATGAAGCAGAACTTATAAATTATAAAGTAAAATGTTTTAAAATATTTACCAGAAATTAAACATTTAGCAATTATCAACAAGAAAGTTATCTGGGTGACATGATGGCAGATGGTAACAGCACCATGGTCTGCTTTTCCTGCTAGTTCAGTCACCTTCCCCTGAGAGCTCCTATTGCTTCTCCACTACCCTGCTCAAAAAATTTATTCACTGAGTCAATAAATGCTCACATGCCAAGCTCTATTATGGACCCTAGAGATAGTAAGATAAAAAGTACTCATGGTAGGCCAGATACAGTGGCTCATGCCTATAATCTCAGCACTTTGGGAGGTGAATGCAGGAGGATTGCTTGAGCCCAGGAGTTCAAGACCAGCCTGGGAAACTTAAAGAGATGCCCATCGCTACAAAAAAATTTTAAAAACTAGCAGGGAATGATAATACACACCTGTGGTCCCAGCTACTCAGAAGGCTGAGGTGGGAGGATCGCTTGAGCCAGGGAGGTCAATGCTTCAATGAGCCATGACCGAGCCACTGCACTCCAGCCTGGGCAACAGAGTGAGACCCTGTCCTAAATAATAATAACTTAGGGTTCCTTGTCCCCAGTGTGTTTCCTGGAGCCATCATGTCAAATGTCTCTGGAGCCAGACATGATCCTTGAAGAATCACAGTCTCATTCCTCCTCGTGCAGCCACATCCCACCTTTCCCAAAGCCAAACTCATTTTTGTACTCATCATCTTCATGTGCCAACAGAAGGGTGCAGAGATGCACTAGGCACAGCAATAATAACCAGTTCCATTTTGAGAATTGCTATAAAGGGGAGTGAGAGGACTCCTAATGGTCTACAGGCAATCGGTGCTTCAAAACCCAGTTTGAAAATTTTAAAGCTGACATTGCTTTTCAAAAGGTTGCTGTTACTGAATTTGCAAAACGTTCTATGTATTACTCTGTCACTCAAGGAATCAAAAACTTCAGATGGCAATGGTGGACTATTAGGTGTACATGTTAATTATTGTTTTGATAGTTAGAAAAACCACCACTCAAGCATATCTAAGAGCACAGTCATTATACAAGCCACTGCCTCACTTATTATTCAGTAAAACTAAAACTCATAAAATGTGATGTGAAGGTAAGAGGAGTCATTTAACCTAAAGAAAAGTCATTTTGTTATGTTTTTCTATTTCAAGCCTTCTCATATACAGTATAACAAACTAATACAGAAAATCCTTGACTTTCTAACAACTATTTCGTAATTGCTTTTGTAAATAAACTGGAAACAAAGATATACTATATGTAGGGGGGAGGGGTCTTATATTTTGGTCTACATTTAATATGGATCATTCACCACAGTTCTGGACTGCCATTGGACCTGTTATCTGTATTACGTATGCCTAAATTCTTACCCAGTGGTGTAACTTCTCCTTGTAAGCTTTCAGTTTCTGGGGAACTTTAAAAATCTCTTGCCTAATTCCTGAGGTTGAGTCATTCTGGTGACATGATTCCTTGAAAATTGATTCTTAATAGTATGAAGCAATTCCCAATAAGCTTCCATGCTGTCCCCTCATAATAAAGGGAAGCTTCTCTTTGAAGATGCCGTGGAACTCACAACAGAGCTTCCAGCAACAAAAACTGCAATCATAACCTTGAAGGTTGCAGGGAAACCTCATCAACTTTGGGAAAAGGTTAAGCAGCACGTGCTGTTACATCCTTAATTAAACAAATGTTTACCGAGAGCCTACTGAGTGGCAGGCACTGTTCCATGGGCTATTTTCTGTGCCTGGCCACTCCCTGACCCCACCCCACCTAGTCATTCTTCAGATCTCTGCCTAAACATCAAGGAAGACTTCCCTCAAATTAATAAATCCTAGATAGGTGTTCTCATAACCCTCTGCACCTCTCCTTTGAAAACACTTAGCACAATTAAAATTTTCTAATTATTTTTGTAAGTTGAGAGAGAAAAGTCTGTCTTCCCTATAAGCTTTGTGTTGATCAGGATCATTTCTCTCTTTTTACAGTTGCTAGCACAGAAACTGATTGGGACATAAGGAGGAATAATGAAATGTAAAGAGTGAAAACAGAAATTTTATTTTGTAATTAATATATTGTATGTATAACATTGTAACAAGTAAAAGCCTGGCCTGCGGCATATCATTAGATTCTCAGTCATGTGAACAATCAGAATTCTTGAATGCTGGCTAATGTGAATATCTTTGATAAAAGCTGAAAGTTTCTAATAGTTTTTCCTCTGCAAGCACGCATGGAGATAACTTAAACCGTGGGAAGGGTTGTGTATCTGATGGTCCAGCAGATAGTCTGGAACAAGCCTTTCATAGGCTTCCCTGTCACTGGAGGCAAGCGTTCTCTGTGATAGTGCTCTCAGATGCTGTGATAGTGCCCATACTTCCTGTCACTCTTAATTTTTATCACATGGGATGCAGTCACCCTGCCTCAGACCTTCTTATGGCTCCTAAAGATGTGTTTATTAAAAGGCACCAATGAAGAGCTTCCCTGTGAACTCCAAGTCCAGTCCAAGACACGTCTAAATAGAATTTATTTGTTGAGACAAATCACACAAGTCTTCCTCAGAAGCAGAAACATCTTCTTCAAATACTTTCCTCTATTTGTGAAGATTTGTATAACTCTTAGTATGATTTATTGACAGTTAACAAGTCTAAATGATCACTATTTCAGCTCTTCATATCCAAGTTGAAGAGATAAAAACAGTATTCCTGCATCTTTCTGTATCTTATCGAATTATTAGGTAATTAAAACCCCTCTATTGAGGTCTATTTGTGTGTTTTGAGATGCATTAAAAGCACATGAATAACAAAACGTAGGTAGTAAACGGAAAACTTCCATACACGTCCTACCTGCCTTAGTAGTCATAGGATCTACTGGCATAGGGTGGAGGTTACATTCAGATACCTCATAATACAACTTTCTATTCCTTGGCTTGGCCAGCTTTCATCTCACATTCATTGCCAGAAAATGTGCAGCTAGGTCTCTGCACTCTTCATTGCAGTGACTAATGAGTTCTACATCATTATCTGTTTACATGTTCGTTCTCCCCAAGTGACCATGAGCTCATTTAGGGAATCAGTGACTCATTTTTGTTCATCCATTTTATCCCCAATATTAATTCGAACATTTGACCCATATCTGTGTGCTGAATAAATGTTTTTTTAACTACAGCAACTCATAAACATTACCTCTTCTGTTCTTTCCCAATGAAACCAGCTGTAATCATCAGCCCTCCAAATAAATTTATGCTGTATCTGTTTCTGTCATATCTATAGAATGATAAATGGATGCATAATGATGTCACAACAATAATATTTTGCTTAATGCAAGTAATTTTATTTTATTAGTTTGTATACATAGCATGTTAAGGCATCTCTTTCCATTTAAATTTTTTTTTGGAATAACTGTTCTTTCTTTTGCATACTACTTAACTCATTTCAGTCATTCTTTTTGTGAATATTCATTTAAAGCTGCCTTTAGAGTTAACAACAAAATTAAGTTTCTATTTTCACTCTTTATATCTCAAGCTTTAGTATAACTGAATCATTAAGTGCTTTAGCTAAGACTAGCAGATGCATCTGTAAATTGATCCCTTTGATTAAAGCTAGTTTGCAGGCTGCTGATAATATAGTCATACCAGAAGGAATTAAATGCTTATTGTTCTTATTAGATTATGCAGCTCTACTTTACTCCATCATACAAATAGACAAATACAGCCTGCCTCTATTGACATGGTGGGGGAAGGGGAATGTGATTCATTTATTCAGAGGAAGTATAATCCTTATTAATTGAAGTCCAAATTGGAATGTATTTTTAAGAAACTAGAATTATCTTTGCCAAAATTTTGGCTGGAATTTTCCTTTTTCAATCATATATACAATTGCTTTGTATAATGACATTGCTGGCTTCTGCTAAGATTGTAAGTACTCCCTTTGCTTATATGTAAGGGAACTTCAAAAAGTTCATGGAAAATATGAATTTTGAAAAAGCTAGGCATGGATTTCAATTTTTTACCCCAATATAAACTCATACTAACATGGATATAACATATCTAAACAGGGTCTAGTTTGAGGCACTAAGATGGATAAGACATCAATTTGAAAAATGCCCCTATCAGAGCAACATGAATTCTGCTGAAATTGAAGCAAGAACAAATATGAAAATTGTGGTTAAGCTTGGGTAGAAGAATAGTAAAATTATTGCTGTTTTACAAAAAGTTTATGTGGACAATGCCCCAAATAAATCAGCCATTTTCAAATGGGTAACTTATTTTAAGAAGGAACAAGGTGATGTTGAATATAAAGCCCATAGCAGCAGACCTTCCACATCAATTTTCAAGGACAAAATTAATCCTGCTTGTGCCTTAATTGAAAGGAACTAGCAACTAACAGCACAAACAATAACCAATATCACAAACATCTCAAGTGGTTCAGTTCCTAAAATTCTGACTGAAAAATTAAAATTGAGCAAACTTTCCACTCAATGGATGTCAAAACCATTGTTCCCAGATTAGCTGCAGACAAGAGCATAGCTTTCAATGGAAATTTTCAATAAGTAGAATCAAGATCCTGAAGTATTTCTTCAAAAAATTATAACGGGGATGAAACATGGCTTTACAGTATGATCTTGAAGACAATGCGTAGTCAAAGCAGTGGCTACCAAGAGGTGGCAGTGGTCCAGTCAAAGTAAAATCAGAGCAGTGAGGAGGAAAGTTCATGGCCAGAGTTTTTGGAGATGCTCAAGGCATTTTGCTTGTTGACTTTCTGGAGGGCCAGAGAACAATAACATCAGTTTATAAGAATGTTTTGAGAAAGTTAGCCAAAGCTTTAGCAGAAAAACACCTGAGAAAGCTTCATCAGAGTCCTTCTTTACTCAAAACAATGCTCTTACTCACTCCTTTAATCAAACAAAGGCAATTCTGCAGGAGTTTTGAAGGGAAATCATTATACATCCACCTTATAGTCTTCATTAGGCTCCTTCTGACTTCTTTTGATTTTTGAATCTTAAAATCATTTTTCTTTAGTTAGTAATGTAAAAAGGATTGCATTGACAAGGTTAAAGTCCCAGAATTCCCTCAGTTCTTTAGGGATGGACTGAACGACAGGTATCATTGCTACAGAATTGTCTTGACTGTGATGGAGCTTATGATGCAGACATAAAGTTTACATTTTTAATTTTTATCTCTTAATTCCATTTTCCATGAATTTTTAAAAGTCCCCTCTTATGAATGCTTCTGAACAAAATGAAAGCTGTGCTTTTCTTAAATAGGCAAATATTCTCACAACTGAACTCACTTATTATTTTTACAGATAATAGAGAAAACATTACTCTGCCTCACATCTGAATGATCGCAAGTTGAGAATTAGTGACCTAATAAATGAGAGTTATTCTTGTAGGTTGATTTCTACTAGTTTATATGATTCATAAGCATCTAAATGTAGAATAATACTGTCATTAACATTGTTCATCTGTTTCCATCATGGAAGTGTCTTCTATTTACTTCCTTTTCATTTTCATTGGTATTAACTTGGCTTTCAAGTTCCATTTTGGAGATAACTTTTTCTTGTAAGCAAAATTGAGGTTGTTGGATTGGCTGTATTTAGGGTAGAAGTAATAGAACAGAATCATGATGTCAAATGGACCTCGACTGGTCAACACATTCTCCATCCTCTCCTTATAGGTAGAGCAGCCTTAGACTTTGAGAATGGAAGAAGCCATCACATATTTAGTCCTTCTCTTCCTCATTCATCCAATTAGCATTTTCTTTTTTTATATATATAGCTAATGCTTTATTGGAGAAATAGCTACTATCACATCTGCAAAAGGGCACAGCAGTGATGTCAATGTTAGTGAATTTTTTATTTTTATTATTTATTATTATACTTTAAGTTCTAGGGTACATGTGCAGATTGTGCAGGTTTGTTACATAGGTATATACGTGCCATGGTAGTTTGCTGCATCCATCACCCCATCATCTACATTAGGTATTTCTCCTAATGTTATCCCTCCCCAATCCCCCTACTCCCTGCTATCCCTCCCCACCTCCTGACAGGCCCCAGTGTGTGATGTTCCCCACCCTGTGTCCATGTGTTCTCATTGTTCAATACCCACTTATGAGTGAGAATATGTGGTGTTTGATTTTCTGTTCTTGTGTCAGTTTGCTGAGAATGATGGTTTCCAGCTTCATCCATGTCCCTGCAAAGGGATGAACTCATCCTTTTTTATGGCTGCACAGTATTCCATGGTGTATATGTGCCACATTTTCTTTATCCGGTTTATCATTGATGGGCATTTGGGTTGATTCCAAGTCTTTGCTATTGTAAACAGTGCCACAATAAACATATGTGTGCTTGTGTCTTTATAATAGATAGATTTATAATCCTTGGGGTATATACCCAGTAATAGGATTGCTGGGTCAAATGGAATTTCTATTTCTAGGTCCTTGAGGGATCGCCACACTGTCTTCCACAATTGTTGAACTAATTTACACTTTCACCAACAGTGTGAAAGCATTCTATTTTTCCACATCCTCTCCAGCATCTGTTGTCTCTTAATTTTTTAATGATCACCATTCTAACTGGTGTGAGATGGTATCTCATTGTGGTTTTGATTTGCATTTCTATAATGACCAGTGATGATGAGCATTTTTTCATATGTTTGTTGGCTGTATACATGTCTTCTTTTGAGAAGTGTTTGTTCATATTCTTCACCCACTTTTTGATGGGGTTGTTTGTTTTTTTCTTGTAAATTTGTTTAAGTTCTTTGTAGATTCTGGTTATTAGCCTTTTGTTAGATGGATAACTTGCAAAAATTTTTTCCCATTCTGTTGGTTGTCAGTTCACTCTAATGATAGTTTCTTTTGCTGTGCAGAAGCTCTTAAGTTTAATTAGATCCCATTTGTCTATTTTGGCTTTTGTTGCCATTGCTTTTGGTGTTTTAATTATTAAGTCCTCAATTAGCATCTTGTGAGCACCTTTTATATGCCAGAGATTATACATAGTACCAAGGATATGAGAATGAATCATGTACAGATTACTGACACATCAGAAATTTCACACTTCAGTACAAAGAGGAAGATCTGTGATATAGATAGATGCCAGGTATTAGGAAAACATCACAGGGGGACCTCAATAAGCCTTCTTTCCATGGAAGCAGTTATGCAGTGGGGTGCAGGTACATGATCTCTCTTGTTTTCCCATCTAATCAGCCAAAGTGCTTCTACTAACCAAACATCAGCAATGGTTAATGAGACCAGTGATCACCAACGTCCTTCCAGACAGGCAGCACTGAGTTGTGCTGACTAAAAACTTTGTAAAAGCCCTAGACTTCTTATCCCCAGACATTAGTAAGGATTTCCCTGGCCCTTCAACTCTGGTCCCTGACCAGCCTTGTAGACTCCCCTTCCTACGCTAGAAGCCTCAGTGAGAAAGTATGGCTCATTGCTCGTGGGCTGATGTCTGTGTATGGAAACTCACCCAATCCTCTTCACCACAATTTTATTTTGTGTTAAACCATTGGTACCATAACCTGGGGTACCCCAAAAACATGTTGGGGGTGAGGGACAGGAAGATATGTGAACTCATAGTAGCAGAATTGCTAAGAACACTTTACCATATTAACAGTACTTCACTATTGAATATTTTCTGAGCTGGCTATTTCTCGGGAGTTAATCTCTCATCTTTTCCATCTATATTTATTGAGATACAGAGTTCTGCTCTGTGGAGAATCAAACCCTCAGGAGCAAAAGGAATGGGAATTAATTCTATATACTTTCCATATCACTGAGCTAATCTCTATGTCTGAAGATTATTGTCATTCAGGTTCTAATAGAATCTTTACTGTTCAATTTTGCTGTTACCAGAGCCATTGGGGGCCATTATTTTGAAGTTGATGATGATAATGACAAAAATCCTCATGTTTCATGACACTTTTCACTTTTACAAAATGTTTTTCCAAACTATTACCTCATTTTATCCTCAGAGTAAAGAAGTAGATTATGCAGATACAATCCTGGTTTTGCTGGCAAAAATTTTAGAGGCACCAGAGACAGAGTTAGTCACTGAGCTCCTGGCAAAGCCAAGGATAAAGATCTTCATGCTTAAACAGCATCCTATGGCCCATAAGGGGATGTACTGTTATTCTATTCATTCTTCACAGCATACCTGTGATTTGGAGTCACCACTTCTATAAATAAGGAGTCTGAGGTGCATACAGGTGATGTAGCTAAACAAGATTATGCATATTCACATCCAGCTAAGAGGTAATAACTGGCTGCTTTGGACCAGGCACTGTGATGAGTGTTCGTATGTAATGTCTCATCTAAGCTCACTCAAGTCTATGAGCTGGGCACCATTATACAGATTTGGCAGAAGAGTAAACCAATTAATTGCCCAAAGTCTCCATTTGCTGGCAGTGGGGCCAGTTCTTAAACTCCTTTCTAATGCTCTTTCCATTAAGCCAGAGGTTCTCAGCCTTTTTCCATCCCAATTTATTTAAGCACAGCATATACTCATCAGTAATATCTCTCTTTACACCACAGTGATGTTTCATAAAGGGCTTGTTCTTCTGGGAGAAATAACAGAATCTACTGGAAGATGAAGAGGGAAAGAGTGGAGACAGGAATTCAGGAGAGATGATAGTTTAAATCAGCAGTCTTCCCCTCTCCCTTTAGAGACTAAACTATATCTCTTAACTCTTATGATAGTTTTTTTTAAGATTCAAATTTATCTCTATTTTGTCCTTTCAGCTAAATGTATTGCATACCTCCATGTGCCAAATGTGTTCTAGGTACTAGAGATATAGCAGCATTAAGTATAGCAGTGAACAGAATCTATAAGGTGCTTAAATCATGAAGCATATATTATAGATAGTGACAAGTGCTCTGAATTAAACAGAATGATGAGACAGACATAGGGGAAAGAGATTGCTAGATAGGGTGGTCAGGGAAGCCCTCTCTGATGAGTAGCATTTGGGCCAAAATGTAAAAGGCCAGAGCAGCCAGCCACACAAAGAGATGGAATCAGGTTTTGGACATTTTATCGCCCACAGCTGGCTCTGGTACTGCTCTCCCTCTTCATACAAAGGCACCAACCAAAAAGTCAGCCTGCTTGACTCCTACTTCCAGTTAGAATGCCCCAAGAACCAGCCAGGCCTGGTCCTCACCACACTTTCTCTCTGCCAAAACTTGGAGCTGGCTGTAGTCCACTTGACTTGGAATCATAGCTTTTCCTATGCTTTGTTCCATGGTTCCCCACATTCATAGCTGTGCTCACTCCATCTTCAGCAAGATGGGACCTACCCAGACAGAGGCCCTGAGTCACATAATGGTTTGGTGGTTGACTTTCAAAATGTCAGCTCCTTCAAAACACGCAAACATTTCCATCAGCAATTTATTTTCTTTTTCTTTTTCTTTTTTGAGACAGAGTCTTGCTCTGTTACCCAGGCTGGAGTGCAGTGGCATGATCTCGGCTCACTGCAACCTCCACTTCCTGGGGTCAAGCAATTCTCCTGCCTCAGCCTCCCAAGTAGCTAAGATTACAGGCGGGCACCACCATGCCTGGCTAATTTTTTGTATTTTTGGTAGAGACAGGGTTTTGCCATGTTGATCAGATTGGTCTAAAACTCCTGACCTCAAGTAAGCCACCCGCCTTGGCCTCCCAAAGTGCTGGGATTGCAGGCATGAGCCACTGCACCCAGCCAGCAATTTATTTTCTATAGGCAGTTTGTCTTTGTGAAATACCCAGGTTCTTCTCTTTTGCCATCCTCTGAGGGTAGAACTTAACATACAAGCAAGACAAGGCAACTAGTGAGAGGATGGGAGCTAAAAGATTGTGAAAAACTACTTTGCTCAAATTCCTCACTTGTCATGTGTATGCACATGTCCTGTAACTTCTGCATATAAGATGACCAGCAACTAGGTTTCTATTCAGTATTGATTACAGAGGAAGGCTAAGTGGTAAAGTTCCCCATAATTAAACCTCAAGGACACAGAATCAATGGAGTCTTCAGCATTATGTCAGTAGAAGTGTTTCATTCAAATCAATCGCTGAAATAGGTTGAAAGCTGTCTTAGTTTATTTTATGTCTACATACAGAATACCACAGACTGAGTGATGTATCTTAAACAGAAACGTATTTGGCTTAGGTTTCTGAAGGCTGAAAGTCAAGAGCATGGTGCTAGCGTTTAATGAGGACCTTCTTGCTGTGTCATACCATGGCAGAAGGTGGAAGAGCAAGAGAATACTAAACAGTAAGAGAGAAGAGGGGCTGAACTCATCCGTTTCATCAGGAACCCACTCCCTTGGCAAGTAACCTGATCCTAAGATAACACTATTAATCTATTCATGAGGCCAGAGCCATCATGACCTAATTGCCTCTTAAAGTTTCTACCTCTCAGCACTGTTACAATGAGGATTAAGTTTTCTTTCTTTCTTTTTCTTTCTTTTTTCTTTCTTTTTGAGACATGGTCTTGCTTTGTTGCCCCAGCTGGAGTACAGTGACACAATCACAGCTCACTGCAGTCTTGACCTCTCAAGCCCAAGCAGTTCTCCCATCTTAGCCTTGTAAGTGGCTGGGACTACAGGTGCCAGCAAATCTGTCTGACTTTTTAAATTTATTTTTTGTAGAGACAGGGTCTCACTGTGTTTTCCAGGCTTGGATTAAACCACAGTATTGCACCCCTGGTCCTCAAAATTCTTATTCTCCTCAAAGTGCAAAATATATTCATTTTATCCCAGTAGCCCCAAAAGTCTTAACTTGTTCTAGCATCAACTCAAAACCTCAAAGTCCAGAGTCTCTTCTAAATCAGTTATGGGTGAAATTCAAGGCATGATTCATCCTGAGACAAAAATTCCTTCATCTGTGAATCTATGAAATCAAGTTATTTACTTCCTAAATACAGTGATGGGACAGGCATAGGAGAGATATTCCCATTCCAAAAGGGATGAATAGGTAAGAAGAAAGAGGCAACTAGTCTCAAGCAAGTTCAAAACCCAACATGGAAAACAACATTAAGTCTTAAGCTCAAGAACAACATTAAATCTTAAAGTCCTTTGACTCTATGCCCCCCATCCTGGGCACACTGAGGTGGGGACTGAGCCACCCCCAAGGCCTCAGGCAACCCAGCCTGTATGGCTTTGCTGAGTTTACTCTACCCAGTAGCTCTCATGGGTTGGAGTCTTGCGCCTGCAGCTCTTTCTTTTAGACTGACCCCACAAGCTGGTAGTTTTACAGTTCTGGTGTCTAAGGAGTGGTACCACTCCTAGAGTTCCACTAGGCATTGTTCTGATGGGGACTCCCTGCGACAACTCTGACCCTGCAGCGGGTTTCTGCCTTGGCCCCCAGGCTTTCCCAGACATTCTTTGTAATCTGGCTGGAGACTGCCATGGCCCCACAGCTCATGCACTCTGCATGTCTGCAGATTGGGCACCACATGGAAACTGACAAGGCTTACTACTTGTACCCTCTGGAGCTGCACCAGAAGCCATGCCTGATCCTTCCAGAGCTATGGCCAGGGTGGCCAAGGAGTGCTGCACCAAGATGCAGGGAACAGAGTCTTGAGGCAGCTCTAAGCAGCAAAACCAGGGAGGGCACCCTAAGACTATTCCAACCCCCTAGAGCTCTGGACCTGTGATAGTAGGGGCAGCCTAAAAGAGCTCTGAAATACCTTCGTGGTCCTTCTCCCATTGTCCTATAGCACCTGGCTCCCTTCTGCTCATCTCCTTAGCAAATGGCCACTTGGCCACAACATTAGTTCATTCACTAAACACACCTTTTTATTTATTTTTATTTTTTATTTTTAAAAATTTATTTATGTATTTATTTATTTATTTATTATACTTTAAGTTCCAGGGCATATGTGCAGATCATGCAGGTTTGTTACAAAGGTATACGCATGTCATGGCAGTATAAACACATCGTTTTAATCTTTATATGGGCAGGCTGCAAATTTTTCAAATCTTTCCATTTTGCTTCTCTTTTAATTATAAGTTTCATCTCCCAGTGATTTAATTTTGAAGTTTCTATGACTTAAAGTGCTGGAATTCAAATCTACTCAAGTTGGTAGAAACTTCAAAGTAAGCTCCTCCTAGATGATAGAATAAACTGTGTCTATAACTATGATATGACTTTTTTTTAACTTTTAGAGAAAGCAAATAACAGGAAGATCAAATTCCTCCAATAATGGATTTTTCTACTCAATTATTCAGTTGTGGAAGCTGCTAGGCCATGCAGAACTGGTTTCAAGACTGCTCTACTACCAGATGAAGCTATCAGGACTGTCAGTCTCCAGGGAGCCTAGGAATTGTTTCAAAATGGTCACACAGGACCATCAGAATTAAATTTACTTTATAGGGGGAAAACAGTCATTTTCCTGCTGGGATTTGCTAGCCATATCCTTCATTCTTTAAGATTCTCAAATGACTTTCAATAAACCTAATTCTGTTATTTTCAGCTGCCTATCCCAA
>PVKV010031589.1:0-20828 GCA_004027835.1 Alouatta palliata | reverse complement strand
TATTTATTTATTTTTTTGAGACGGAGTTTCGCTCTTGTTACCCAGGCTGGAGTGCAATGGCGCGATCTCGGCTCACCGCAACCTCCGCCTCCTGGGTTCAAGCAATTCTCCTGCCTCAGCCTCCCGAGTAGCTGGGACTACAGGCACGTGCCACCATGCCCAGCTAATTTTTGTATTTTTAGTAGAGACGGGGTTTCACAATGTTGTCCAGGATGGTCTCGATCTCTTGACCTCGTGATCCACCCACCTCGGCCTCCCAAAGTGCTGGGATTACAGGCGTGAGCCACCGCGCCCGGCCTCAGGCTACCCTGTTAAAGCAGCAGCCATGCAACTTGCTGTAGCCAATAGAATATGAGTAGAAGTGGTATGTATCAGCTCCAAGCATAACATTTTCAGTCTCATGGATCTCCTTATCACTTTTCTTTCTGACGCAAAACCAGCCATATTCCAGGTGAAAATTGTTCTGTCAACCCAGGTTTTGGAGTAAAGATAGCATGAAACAGCCACAGCCTACCTATGATAAAAGCAAGAAATACACTTTTGCTGTTGTGGGCTACTGAGATTTAAGGGGTTGTTATAAAGCATAACTTAGGCCAAACTGACTGATGTAGACCCCAAGGTGAAGAATATGCTGATTATGAAAATGAATAACACATAATTTGCATCAGCAAGGACCCTATTTTATAATAGGGAAAGATATACCACAATAATTACAAAACAATATGTCAACAGTGAATAGTACATATGGAAAGTACTATGATCACACCAAAAAACATAGAGATAAACTCTGTACAAGGCACTCCTCAAACTCCCTCAATCAGGGTTTGAGGTGTTTGAATTTGAAATGCTATGTAATTGTTCAAAGATTTCTTTTTAAAAAGAGGGCATTCTAGAAACAAGAAATATAATGTTCAAATGCATAGAGGCATAAAAGAAAAATAATTTTTAAAGGAATAGCAATAAGCATGACATGTTTTGGAAATGCTAAATGTCTGTAGGGGCATCTATAATATGAGGAAGTTGGGAGATAAATACAGAAAGACTGTTAGATAACAAAGGGTTTTATGTCCCATGCTAGAGAGGTAGTGTAGATACAGGTAGATAAGAGTTTCAATTTTGTCTCTACCATTAAATATTCTCCTCTTGAAAAGGAACTTTCAGTTTATTCATCTGTACAATGAGATCAACAAAACCTATCTCATATATCTTGTTTGAAGAATAAAAGAAATATCTAATACTTGATATATCTTAGTTTCCTTCATACCTGTTATTCTAAGGAGGTGATGTTTCCTGAAATGGAATGTGTTTGGAGTATTTCTTTTTAAGAAAAGGAATGATAAGATTAGAATAATACTTTAGAAACATCACTTGGGCAGCATGTGGGTGGGGGGATGATGAGAGAGGGACAGGAATACCAGTTAGGAGTTCAGTGTTATAAAACAATCAAGAGATGATGAGGATTCAGGCTAAGGCAGTTATAATACTTGGCCTTTCCCTTTTCTTTGTATGACTTTCTTAGGTGACACACACATATAGCAATGCCCTCAGTAGGGCATGAGAGCACAAGAGTACCACTTGTAGTTTCCTGAAGTCTCAGTTTTCCAAGGGTGAATTCGATGCTGACTCTTTGTTTACCACAATAGTCTATAGACTGAACCCTTGCTATCAAGGGCGCTGTATTTTGGTACTTCCTAAGGTCTAGCTTACCAGGCCTCACCTCTTGTTTCATTTCTTATCCTTCTCTTATACCACTTCTGTCCCATCCCCTTATCATTCTGTTAACCTGATAAACCGATCAGTGTAAAGATGATTATTCACAAAATGCTTCCATTAATTATGGTTCTTATGTTTGCTTCCATCTGTGCTTTCTGAAGACTTAATTATCCCAAAATATAACTTCTTCTTCTTCATGTTATTATTATTTCACAATGAAGATGATGTTGGGTTCTATTTTTAAGGGCAATTATTCTCAAGCTTAACTGCTCATAAGAATTACCTGGGGGGGGGGTGTTTCAAACTCTCTCTACTCATGTCACGTCGCATGCTAATTAAATCAGAACCTCGGTAATTTTTATACTCCCCAGATGATAGCAAAGTGCAGCCAAGTTTCAGAAGCAGAGCTTCACAGAGTGATTCTCAAGCTTTCATGTGCGTACAAATCATCTGGGGATCTTGCTTAAATGCAGATTCTGACCCCACAGGTGTGGAGGTTTGGGGTGACACCTGAGCTTCTGCATTCCTAACAAGCTCCCAAGCGATGGCGATGCTGCTGATCTGAGGACCCCAAGTTGTGTAGCCAGGACTTAGTGTACCATTAGTGTCTCTGTCATAAAACTATTTTAGGGTATTTAAAATGAAATACTATTATTTGTGATTGTCAAGGCACATTTCTCTTCTTGCTCCTTGTTCCCAGGGCTGCATTTGGAATTTTGCCTAAGTATGTATCCCTTGTTTGGCCATTCCTATTACACTATAAGTAATTTATTGAGTGCTAATGAAAAACCAAGTGTGCTTCGTCTTAATAAAATATAGCTGAGATTTGCACATAGTGAAGCAATGCATTATATAATGTACCATTTTAAGAGAACTTAATGGCCTTGGTATGTGAAAAGCTATGTTGTGGTGACCATTAATCAAGGAATTTTCAAATGATACTTAGGAAATAAATGAATAATCATAATTCAGAAGTTAAATGAAATTTTAACAAATGCCAAATAAGGCAAACCCTTTTAGAATGACCTTTCCTGTGTTAAAAGGAGGTATGTATTATGAGACTAAAGTTCATTTGCAGAGTAAAGGATGCCAATAACACACAAGTTACCTCCTTCTCACATACAGTTCTAGATACAGGAGAAATAGCAAACTATATTTGATTTACATTGCTTCTAGTTTTGGTGGATTTTTATAGAATCTTTATGAAAAGTTTCATTTTTTGTTTGTATGTGTCCTTTCTTACATGTGGAATGCCCATTTCCAATGCTGCTGAATGGTTATCGAACCAATTTTTAGAATCTGGTCCCTAATGTTGCCTTTTTACTTCTGTTCATCAGAACTCCAGCAGGAAAGAATTTCCCTTTACCAATTTACCTAATGTAAATTCTACTACCTTGAACCTTGTGGACTTGGGTCACTTTCGGCTAAGTCCCTGCACCTTATATCGCACAGTTTCTAAACACACACATATACTCCCAAGAGTTTCATGTTTGATAAACTGTGGCTCAAAGTAACAGATGGAACATATAGATTTACTTTTTCTCACAGAATCCTATCGGAATGACAAAGTAAATGATACAGACAGGATAAATCTGTTACAGCTTTGGGAAGGAAACAATCTCTGGGACAGAGATTTGGATATATTTTTGGAAGATAGAAGGGAAATATAGTTACATTGATGGATAAGCCATGGCAGAGGAACACATGACCCAGAAAACACAACAAAAAACGTGCACTTATTTTTTTGTAAGTAACAAGCTCCTGAGGAGGTTGGCATTGTTTATCAATGTCTTTCTACCTGAGACTCCTAAACCAGAGAGGGAAGCCATGGGAGAAAGCAGGAGAGGGTTTCCAGATAATTGTTCAGGTGATTCATTAAGGAACTGTCCATGGAAATATCTGTCTGGTAAACAGGAAAATAAAAAGAATTTCCAGAAGACACTCAGGTACAGTAGATCTAGAGAATAACCAGTTCACATTATTCATCACCTTCTATGTTCCAGGCACTACTCCCCATGCTAGAAATACAGCAGCGAATATCTCAGTCTCTCCTCTCATAGAATGTATATTTTCCTGGGAGAGGCCAACAATGAACAAATAATCCAAAATAAACACATGTGTATACTGATAAGGATCAAGAAAAAAATAAAGCAGGCAGCAAAGATAGAGTGGTGTGGCGTTAGACAGAGAGGTCAGGGAGGACTTCTCTGAGGTCATGACATCTGAGAAAAGGCCTAATGGAAGTGAAAAGAATGAGTAATGTGGTGATCTGCAGTCAGCCCAACCATCCAACCATCCAGATGAGGGAGGCTACAGGTTGGAGGGATATCAAGGAAGTCATGTGGCTACAGTCACTCGGTAAACGAGGGATGGAGTTGGAGAGAGATCCAGGACCAGATCCTGTAAGATTTTAAAGTCTAGGACCTACAAGGCCACACTTTCATAAATGTGACAGGAAGGTATTGGAGGCTGTGAGCAGTGAACACTCATAATCCCACTTATCTTTTTTTTTTAATATATATACTTTTTATTGCATTTTAGGTTTGGGGGTACATGTGAAGAACATGCAAGATTGTTACATAGGTACACACATGGCAGTGTGATTTGCTGCCTTCCTCCCCATCACCTATATCTGGTATTTCTCCCCATTCTATCCCTCCGCAACTCCCCACCCCCCGCTGTCCCTCCCCTTTTCCCCCCCAAATGACCCCAGTGTGAGATCTTTAAGCATCACTCTTTATTTGGAAAACCAGCTATAGGTAGAAAAGCAAAAGATGCATGGGACCAGTGAGAAGGTTATTGCAGGAGTTGAGGTCAAACAAGATGGTGGCTCGGGCCAAAGTGGTGTGATGGTTCTTGTGGGAAAGTGTTGAATCTGAGATACATTTTGAAGGTAGAGTTGATAAAATTTGCTACTAAATTAGTTGGGTGGGTTGCAGGATATGAATCAAGGATAATTCACATTAAAATGACAGATCATTAGTCTCCAAGAAACATGTCCTGCTCAGGTAGTTTAAGCACCTGAATCCAGCCATGCCTCAAGCCTCAAGAGGAGGCTTGTGTAAAGGTTCTGATTTTGCTTAAATCCATTTGAAACAGATTGGAAAATCTGAAGAACCTGTGGACAATGTCAAAGTATTTAGAAATGCCCAACTGATACAAGTAGTGTCAGGATCTTTTATTTTGTAAAACCTATGGCTCTCTAATGACATTTTGCTGTTTTATTAGTCAAGAGTGTTTTTGTTTTTTCACTGTCTATGAAGGAGTGGCTAGTAACACTGTTGAATAAAAGCTCAATCAGGATAAATTAGTTTCCAGTGCTGAGGGAATGTTCTTTCCTGCTTCTTTCATTCAGGCCTTGCTTATCTAAAAAATTGAACAACTTGGACCGTAATGGTAACACGCTTTTCAAAGACGAACAAGCTCAGCAGAGAAATCCTGGAGCTGTTACTGCATCATCTCAACCAGTCTCCATATCAAGTGGAATTCATCTCATGGCAGCAAATCAAGGATAATTGGCCATGAGCTTCTTAGATATCTCAGACTTTCTATCTTGTATCTTTTTTGTCCATACCTCTGATTCCAAGTATAGGTGGGTAGACAGTTCCATGAGGCTGGGACATTTTTTTCTTTTCTTTTTTTAAAAATTTTATTTATTATACTTTAAGTTCTGGGTACATGTGCAGATCGTGCAGGTTTGTTACATAGGTGTGCACGTGCCATGGTGGTGGTTTGCTGCATCCATCGCCCTGTCATCTACATTAGGTATTTCTCCTAATGCTATCCCTTCCCAATCCCCCAACCCCTTGCTATTTGTCCTCTAATCTCCCATCCCCGACAAGCCCTGGTGTATGATGTTCCCCTCCCTGTGTCTGTGTGTTCTCATTGTTCAACACCCACTTATGAGTGAGACCTTTTCTCATGTCACTGTATTTTGAAAAACTAAGATAGCAGTGGAGACTTGGTGGCAACCTCAAGCTTGGACGATGGAAAATAATGAATAAATGCTGTCGCCACCTCCTTGGAACAGACAATTCTGGTTGGCATTCTATGTTTCCTTGGAGGTCCTCGTGGAATTACCCCACTTGCTCAGAGCAGTGAGGATAGCAATGTACCTTAATACTGGCTTTTCCTCCTTCTCAATTTCACTTTCCTGCACTTACCACGGCTTCCTGGAATCATCTCTCAAGGAAACACACACAGTCCTTGTCTCATTCCCTGCTTCTGAGAACAAAGCCAGCTTCTTTTCATTTACCCAGCCATACTGATATGGTAAAAACATCAGTTTAAAAATAAGATTCTGATTTTCTTCATCACCAGTGTTTTGCTTTGCTGCAAATAAATTCACCTTCATCTATTCACATTTTTTTCTTTATACACTTGTCATTGTGAGCTCACAGAAAGCAATTAAGCTTACGACACTACTAATGTTAAATGCATTTAACTCCAGACTTGAATGTCTTATTATTGACTGTGATGATCCCTTATTTCAAACTCATTGGGCTTATATATGCATAGAGAATTTCAAATGCACAAATTTGAATGAATTGGGAAGTATTTCACTTCACAAAGTCTGATGCCGCCAACTTAAGAAACAGAGATTCTGTGGAGGTAGAGTAGAATGATCAGTACCAGAAGCTGGGAAAGTTGGGCAGGGAGTGGGCAATGAAGAGAGGTTGGTTAATAGGTACAAACATACAGTTAGATAGAAGGAACATGTTCTAGGGTTCAATAGCAGAGTAGGGTGGCTAGAGTTAACAAAAACATACTGTATATTTCAAAACAGCTAGGAGAGAGGAATTGAGATGTTCCCAACACATAGAAATGATAAATACTTGATGTGATGGATACCCTAAGTACCCTGTTTTGATCATTACACACTCTCTGCAAGGAACAAAATATCACCTGTATCCCACAAATATGTACAAATATTATGTATCAATTAAAAAAGAAAAAAAAAGAATTTGCCATCAGGTCTAATAACTCACAGGTGTGAGGTACTTTAAATCTTGAGGTACTGTAACCCTGAAATGTTTTAAAGTAAACTTTCCGAATCAGTCAAACAACCACTTTGTTCAAGGAAAAATTAAATTCCATTTTTTTTCTGAGTCTACTAGTTCTAAATCTATCTCAACACCAGATGTTCACGATACTATCTAATTAATAAATTGACTGACAAGTTTAAAAATTATGGCCCCATTGATTTGATTGGTCAGTTTGAAAAGTTTGAGATATATATATATATAATTATTTCATACATTTGGCAACTTTGTGAAATAAACATAAAACATTTACTCTCATTTCAGAGACTGTCAAATTATTAGGTTAGTGCAAAAGTAATCACGGTTTTTGCAATTGAAGGCAAAGGCAAAAACCGTGATTACTTTTGCACCAACCTAATAAAAGTCAGAGTAGTTAAGACAGATAATTTTGCAGAGGGGACCTTAGTCTTTTCACCAGGGCCAGGAAAATTGTTAAAAACCGCACAATCCGGGAAAGGAGTGAAGTCTGAGCAATCTTGTGAAGTTAAAAGATACACAGATGTAGAAGAAACTTTTCACTCACCGTTTCACTCAGCAGGTGTTTGTTGAGCACCTTCAATATGCCAGGTAATGTACAGTGGCCTCTAGATATAAGGACTGTGAGGAGTGGCCGGGGAGGTGGCTCACACCTGTAATGCCAGCACCTTGGGAGACTGAGACAGGCGGATCGCTTGTGGTCAGGAGTTGAAGACCAGCCTAGTCAACATGGTGAAACCCCACCTCTACTAAAAATACAAAAATTAGCTGGGTGTGGTGGTGCACATCTGTAATCCCAGCTACTTGGGAGGCTGAGACAGGAGAGTCACTTGGACCCAGGGGAGTTTGCAGTGAACCGAGATCGCACCACTGCACTCCAGCCTGGGTGAAGAGTGAAACTCCATCTCAAAAACGAAAAAAAAAAAAAAAGATTGTGAGGAGCAAGTTGTTAAGAAAAGTTGGAGCAGAAAAGAAAGAAATTTTTAGGAGGATGATATTAGAACAATTCCAGACCCAAAGGAGGGAGTTTCTAACTAAAATTATCATTGTCATCAGGGAACGAGCTATGTGCACCAATAGAGAAATGCTTTTCAAACTGACCAATCAAATCAATGGGGCCATAATTTTTAAACCTGCCAGTCAGTTAAATTTATTAATTAGATAGTATCATGAACATCTGGTATTGAGGTGGATTTAGAATTGGTAGATTTAGAAAAACAAATGGAATTGAATTTTGCCTTGAACAAACTCGTTGTTTGACTGATTTGGAAAGTTTATTTTAGAACATTTCAGGATTACAGTAACTATTAGAGTCACAATTCCAGATCAGCAATTCTGTGACCCCTAATGTAGCTGATTAACTTCATTGTAGTTCATCAGAAGAAATAAGAATAATGATTTGATCTTTTTTAGGGGTTTCATGAATCACCTAAAGCCTACTAATCTTTCATAAATATAGCTTTAGACATTCTGGGTCTTAGAAAGGGAAAGGTAAAAGGCTATCTCTTGGTTTTATCAACTAGTATTTATCTACAATAGTGTTTACCTGATATTTACTTTGAAAAACAAGGAAAACACTATTGTTACTTCCTGTCACCTGTTACTGAAGGAACTGAATTCGAAGGTACTGTAGCTCTATTAAGCCCAGGGTAAAAATTCATATCATGTTTCAGATCGTCATGGCTTCCCAGGTCAAGAGCAGCTTGCTATGCAAAGGTCAATTTTACAACTTTACCCAGCTTTATCCCCACCTGTACTTCACTCCTACATCCTTTATTAAAAACTGTATTACTTTGAAGTTGAAGGTTGCATTCAGGCAGACAGAGCAGCTTTACTCCCACCCTGAGTTGGAACAGATAATGGATTCCGCAGAACAGGTGTCCAACTGGCCAAGGTCATCGCACAATGAGTCAGTGTAAATATCCAAATTGCAGTTGTGGACAAACTCAGCACATGACAGGTGCAGTGGATAAGTGTCCTTTTGTCTAGGTGTCACAGTGGTCTGAGGACACAAAACAAGTCAAATAAAAAAGGTTGTGCATGCCTTAGAAGGTTATGTCTTCACTAATCCAGTAGCAACCAGCAGGCTGGCATTAATCTGTGCAAATCTCTGCTCTGGTGTGTTCGGAAGATTTTGTTTTTCAGGAGCTATTTGTTCAGGGGAAAAAATGGAAAGTGGAAAGATGAAGTCAGTTTTCTCATGACGTTTTCAAGGATGAATGTTTGTGAAGGACAAGCAGGCAATCTCTTCTTAGAAAAAGTCAATCCAGAGGACCTGGAAGGTCCTTCAGAGTTGCAAATAGAAGATCGCAACTTGACAGAAAACACAAGTAAGAAAATCGGAAGACTCAGCCCCGGAGAAGAGAAACTATCACCAATATATTACAAATTCATGGTTCTCAGCACTGCACTTAAGTTTCAACCTCAGACAATGCCAAAAATTTAAAGGCATCAGATATGTATGAGGTGGGAATGACTGCTTACAGAAAATGTTTCTAGAATTAAAAAAAAAAAAATCTAGTTGATGAGATGAAAAAAATTTAGAAAGATATAGGACCAAGCTGCATGTATTAAAACTAGCTTAGAGCACTGCTTATTTCCTAGATGAAAAGGCTAACATAATGTTAAATAGTTTGCTCAAAGTTAAATCATTAGAAAGTAAATGAGTGTAAACTTGTTTACTTATATTCCAATGCAATAGTAGAGTCAGCAAACGTTTCTGAAAATGGTCATGTTAAGAGAAAAAAATAACTCTCTTACAGACTTAGAACAGAGTGTACATATTAATATTGATTCATAGAATTGTGTCCCCATTTCAGAAATGAGAAGGGTGAAGTTAAATGACTTGTTAATATTTTGTTGGAGTGGAAGAACCCAAATTCAAGGCCAGGTGTTTTGACTGTTAACCCACTTTTCCTGTTACTTTACCACAGTCCTTGTAGCACTCTGAGTAGCAAAACAGGCATCCAGAAAATGCTGAGTCTAACAAGGCCTGCTACATCGTCCTCCCTCCAGGGTCAGTACAGCGATAGCTGGGTGGGAACGCTTGGCCTCTACGTTGACAGTAGGAGCTATAGTCTTCTCTCTCTCTCAAGGTACAGTTTGCCAACAAATATATATTTTTTGAGCACCTACTATGTGTCAGAAATCATTCTAATTGCTGGGATACGATACAGAATGACAGATTCCTTGGCCTCAAAGGGCTTTTATATTAGTGGAGGGGACAAAATCAGCAAGCATCAAATAACTAACTAAACAAATCATATCAGGTGCTGGGAAGAAAATGACACTGTGACTAGCTCTGGCAACATAAGGTAGGCACTAAGGTCAGCTGGGTTTTCAGCTAGGCTGGTTGGTGGGTTTATTAAGCCACTGATCTCAGTGCCTATGTGGCACTTGAGGGATGAGGCTGTGTGGCAAGTGAAGACTGCCACGATACTGCTGAAGCAGTAATGATGATACCCCAAACAGTAGCTTGAATATTGGAAATGGCAAATAATGAAATAGCCAATGAGACAACATTGCCGATACATAATATTTTGTGAACCAGGTGACCCACCCAGTGTTTTGAGTCTGGGTCAAGAAATGTGGACATGCAGAAAAAGTAGGATAAAATCTTCTGGGTGGGGACTGTGTGTGTGTGAGGCTTCCCTAGGACAGACAGAACGTGGCAGTGCTGGTACAGGAACACCTCTTAACCCTGAAGTTATTCCACGTTGTCCTAAAATGGTTGATACATCCGACACTTACCACATAATAATCATTATTCTAAACACTTTACACAAATTAACTCATGTATAGAGATTACCTCACAGACACTGTTGTGCATGTTTGACAAATGAAGAAACTGAGTCACAAACAGCTTAAGTAACTTTCCTGTGATAGGCCGAATAATGTTCAAAGATGTCCATGTCCTAACCCTTAGAACCTGTGTGTTTGTTATCTTATAGAATGTAAAGGCCTTTGTATATGTGATCAAGTTAAGAATTTTTGGACAGAGAATATTATCTTGGATTATCTGAGTGGGTCTATCATAGTCACAAAGACTCTTATAAGAATCAGAGAAGGAGATGGAAGCAGAGGTCAGAGTTATGTGAAACTGATTTCAGACTTCTGGCTTCCAAAATTACAACATAAAAAAATTTGTGTTGTTTATGTTGACTTAAATCACTACATTTGTGGTAAGTAAAGCAGCAACAAGAAAACTGATACATTGCCCAAGGTTATGATGCTACAAAGTGGCAGGACCAGGATTAAAACTGAGGCAATCTAGGGCTAGTTCCAGGGATTTAACTACTGTGCTATTTAGGGCCTCTCACACGCAGAATAAAATTTTATGCTGCAAGCAAAATGGAGGACTCTTAGGTTTTCCTCGTATGCTGAGAATTCCAGGTCCTGGAGAAGAAAAAACAGAGAAAGAAAGAGAGAGAAAGAGAGAGAGAGAAGAAGTGAGAGGGAGGGAGGGAAGAAGGAGGGAAAGAAGGAAGAAAGGAGGGAAGAAGGAAGGAAGGAAGAAAAAGGAAAAGCAAAAAAAAAAAAAAAGAAGAAAGAAAGAAAAAAAGAAAGAAAGAAAGAAAAGAAAGAAAGAGGGAGGAAGGGATGGAGGGAAAAAGTAAAAGGGATTCTATACCAGCTGGAATATACCAATACCCTTCCCTGCCCCATGACTTCACAGCTGTGTGGCAAGTGAAGACCAATGGATCCAGGCTTCCTGATGCTTGTATTTATCATTATTCACTCAGGAAGGGTGAGAAAAGAAATGCTAATTACACATTTACCACATTACTTTTACAAGGATCAAAATTTCTCACTGCAGTCATGAAAAAGAATGAGATAGAGCTGGAGGCCATTATCCTTAGCAAAGTAACGTAGGAACAGAAAAGCAAATATCACACGTTCTCACTTATAAGTGGGAGCTAAATAAAGAGACCACATGGACACTAGGAGGGGAACAACAGACACTGGGACCTGCTTGAAGGTGGAGGGTGGAAGGAGGAAGAGAATGAGAAAGAATACTGGGTACACTGTTTAATACCTGGGTGACAAAATAATCTGTACACCAAACCCCCACGACTTATATAACAAACCTGCACATGTACCCCTGAACCTAAAAGTTAAAAGAAAAAAAAAATTATTAAAATAAAAACGATTCTCACTGTGACAATATTATCCCATTGTGATTATATTATGTTCCCAAGTTTTAGGCACTTTTACATCCTGTTCGCTGCCCCCAGCTCTCTTAGCACAGCATCCAGGACACAGTGGGCGCTTATAAATACTGATGGTATTAAATTGAGTGCTTATGATAGCATATTTAGACCAGTGCTTTTCAAATGTCAAGGTGCATGTGAATCCCTGGGGGCATCGTTAAAATGTAGATTCAGAGTTAGAAGGTCTGGTTGGAGCCTGAGATTGGGCAATTCCACCGAGTGCCCATACGATGCTAGTCTATGTTCTATATTTTTCAAGGTCTCAGAAAATGAGACCTCTCTATCCATATACAAAATATAAGTCACACAAACCGTGATCATTTAATGAAAGTTTACAAGGAGCATAGAAGTACATGTTTCCTCTTTTAGGCACCCCTGCCCTCCCAATAAAAGGAACAAATTAGATGCGAGAGTTCAATGGAAAGTGTTGCAACAGCGTCCAGGCCCTCACCCTCCCCCGGTCTTCCAGAGACAGGGAAAGGGATAATGAGAGGAAGGAGGGAAGTGTCCAGGAGCCACCACGCTGCTGTTCCTTTTCCATTTCCAGCTTTTAAGGAGCACCCGCCCCTTCGAACCACCGAGGTCACGGGCGAACACACCGGAGAGCAGCGCCGCGCCCCCCTGCCCGCCTCCTCGCCCTTGCCCAGACCGAGGCGGCCGACGCGCCTGCGTGCGCGCTAGGTATAAATAGGTCCCAGGCGGCAGCCACTGGGCAGAACCGGGCTGCGGCGCCGCAGGCCATGGCGGGCGAGGACCACCAGTGGCAGGGCAGCATCCTCTACAACATGCTTATGAGCGCGAAGCAAAGGCACGCGGCTCCTGAAGCTCCCGAGGCGCAGCTGGGAGATCAGTGCTGGGGCTGTTCGTGTGGCGATGAGCCCGGAGTGGGCAGAGAGGGGCTGCTAGGCGGGCGGAACGTGGCACTCCTGTACCGCTGCTGCTTTTGCGGTAAAGACCACCCACGGCAGGGCAGCATCCTCTACAGCATGCTCACGAGCGCAAAGCAAACGTCCGCGGCAGCGAAGGCGCCCGAGGCTGGGCTGGGTCCCTGCTGGGGCTGTTCGTGCGGCTCTGATCCCGGGGTGGGCAGAGAGGGGCTCCCGGGTGGGCGGCCCGTGGCGCTGCTGTACCGCTGCTGCTTTTGTGGTGAAGACCACCCGCGGCAGGGCAGCATCCTCTACAGCTTGCTCACGAGCGCAAAGCAAACGCACGTGGCTCCGGCAGCACCTGAGGCACAGCGAGGGGGCGCGTGGTGGGACCGCTCCTACTTTGCGCAGAGGCCAGGGGTTAGAGAGGGTCTATCAGGCAGGCAGGCCATGGCGCTTCTGTACCGCTGCTGCTTTTGCGGTGAAGACCACCAGCAGCAGGGTAGCTCCTTCTACAGCATGCCCAGGAGCACAAATCAAATGCACGCGGCTCTGGGGGAGCGGCCGGGGGCCCCCTGGTGGAACATCTCCTGTGGTGCGCTGAGACCCGTGGTGCTCAAGAATCCACAGGTGGTCTGCGAGGCAGCCTCAGCGGGCCTGTTGAAGACGCTGCGCTTCGTCAAGTACTTGCCCTGCTTCCAGGTGCTGCCCCTGGACCAGCAGCTAGTGCTGGTGCGTAACTGCTGGGCGCCCCTGCTCATGCTGGAGCTGGCCCAGGACCACTTGCAGTTCGAGACTGTGGGAACCTCGGAGCTCCGCATGCTGCAGAAGATCCTCACCACCAGGCGGCGGGAGACGGGGGGCGACGACCCACTGCCCGTTTCCACGCTGCAGCCCCGTTTGGCACCGCCGGCGGAGGCCAGGCAAGTGCCTTCCGCCGCCCAGGTCCAAGCCATCAAGTGCTTTCTTACCAAGTGTTGGAGTCTGGAAATCAGTACCCAGGAGTACGCCTACCTCAAGGGGACCGTGCTCTTTAACCCGGGTAAGGGTACTGGCCTTGGGCGCCGGCTTTTCCCACCTCACAAAAGCATCGGGCAGTGCCTGTCTAGGGGTGCAGGCAATAAGGAGATTTCAGTGATAATGAGAGTGTCGGGGCAAAGGTGAAGAAATTATGACTAATTCAGCAGAGTTGGGGTGGTGGGCTCCAGGAACCACTTCTTTTGAGTGGGCTGCGGTCAGAAACTCAGCGGAGAGGAGGGAAGTTGTTTAGGTTTGTACTTAGCTCTCAACACATTTCTTAGACAATAGAAAGGTTTGTGTCTTCATGGGAAATGGTAATTCTTCTCTAGTTTTAAGTCTAGAGCATATCTTTTTTTTTTTTTTTTTAGAAAAAAAAAAGCTTTTGCTCGCTGAAGATTCTGCAACATCTATTTCTGAAACCCCATTCTGAAATTTACTAGAACCTTTTTTGGGGGGAGTAAATCTATTAAGGCTAGCAAAAAAGGAAACATTTGTTAAAAGGTCCCATAGAGACACCATTCTCTAGGAACACTGTCATGCAGGACACTGAATGTAGTGTTTCATGGGCCTGCCTCTGAATGGTTATTTGTATGGTCCTAAGCATCTGGACTATCCCTTCCTCCAAATTTCTGTGAATAATATCAGGTTGGTAAAGGGATAGGGAAAAAAAAGAGAGACACATTAGGGACTGAGAGCAGGAGCACTGTATTTTAGAATTCAAAGAGACCTCCTAATCAATCCCCTTTGCTCTGTAGCCTTCCCCCACCCCATTTTACTGAGTAGGTAGTTGGGTCCCAAGGTCCCAAGTGACCTTACTCCAAAGTAAATGGCTGGTGTGTTGTGAAACTTGAGGGTTCTGTCTTCTGGGCCCAATGGGATGTCGGCTGCACCAAGCTTTCAGGCTGTCTGTTGGGTGCTAGACACACTGTCCCACAGAGTGCAACCAAATCATTGAAGGAACATCTCCCTGGACAGCCAGGCACCTTGTCTTGGGTGTTTCTCACTACTAGAATCATCTTCAACCAATATCCTTTCAAATGATTGAAGTGGGAACAAAATTTTCCAGGCAACTTGAGTTGTGATAGTTTGTATAATGCTCCTTCTGTATCTTTTTTCCCTGATGCTGGAGTCTGTGATTATGTTCCTGCCCCCTGCCTAGCATTTTTGAAAGTGTATAGATAAGTATTTGGTGCGATAATAGCTCGTTCAAACTTCACATTTCATGACATAGAGACCTCAGCTCACCCCAGTGACTATTACAGGTTATCTTTTTGCTTATACCATTGTTTTCCAAACTTGCCTGTGCATAACAAGTACTTGTGTGTGTGGCTGGGGGTGGGAGGGAATAGATGAAAGTCTTTCCAGGCTCCTGCCTTGTAGATTCTGATTCACTAGCTCTGGCCCAGGGTCTGCAAATCTGCATTCATAATAAGTGTCCCAGTTGATTCTTAAGATAATTTAGAAAACAGTCTCCATACTCCTTCAGCCATTTTTAATCATCCACTACGTTCCTTGTCCTATTGGGATATAAAGGTGAGAGGGGCTCAGCTTCCAGAAATTTACACTCCAATGGTTTCAGTATCAATACTTTCCCTCTTTTCTTTGACCCTGTTTTATATACCTCTCTCTCTCTCTCTCTCTCTCTCTCTCTCTCTCTCACACACACACACACACACACACACACACACAAACACACACTTACTTCTTATTCTTGGTCGACTTTTCCTAATCCTCTCTCAATATGAGTTTAATCAGCTAAGCTGGGGGTGTTTAAAACACAAATGTACCTACATTTGGGAGAAAGGTAATGCCTAGTAAGAGTGTGGCCCCTCTTTGCTGTTTATCCTCTGTATATTCCATACGTAAGCTTAAACCTATATGGGTTCAAACTTGAGATATAATCTGTAGAGTCCATCTGAGTTTTCTCTTCCCTGAACTTATTTGGAAGGCCAGTTTGTGTGCGTGTGTGTGTGGGGGACCACTTGGGTGGGTGGAAGGTAGAGGGTTATATTGTGAACCCAGAGAAAAGTGATAATGGCATTCACAAGATGAAGTTTTCACAAGCCATGAATCTAGACCAAGAGAAACTTCAGATTTCTGGTAGAGTTTCATGCAAACTTTTTCCTACTTTCATCAATGGAACTCAAACACAACAAAATTGGCTCTTAAGCCTGGATCTTCAGCTGCAGGTAGAAGGGGATGATAATGTGTGAACTAGGGTAATCAAAATTGGAATATGGATTATAATTGTTGCTTTATTTTTGTTCTTATTTTATTTATGAGGTTTGATATTTGCCTATAATAGGAGTACCTCTTGCCTATTGCCATTATTATTATTATTATTTTTTAAAGAACACTGGTTCTGCTGCTCTGTAATGATTGGTGCTTTTAAAATACTTTTCTGTTGAATTTTTTAGGAAAAGGTAAGGAAAATGATTGCAATCATCGTTAACATCATTTAAACCAAGTGGTCAACTGCTAATTACTTGAATACAAGTTAAAGAACTTTGCAATGATATTATTGTCATGGAAAGTCACAGGACCTTCCAAAGCAGCCTCCTCTTATTATTTTTCTTATAAAAACTTACATGCACTTAAACTTTCCTGCATTGTATTTCATTTACTTTTACTTACGTATTGCACTGTATTGCAAAAGGTCATGTGTTTTCTATTACAAAAGTTATTTTTGAATCATGGTGCAGTTCATGATGTTTTCGTGTTTATTTTTAACCTTTTAATGACTGTAACAATGTTCAAAAACTTCTTACTTTGATATTTTTTAAAAGAATCTTTTGGAACACTCATTAGAATCACTCTTTTATTTTTTTCAAAGCCTTCCCCAATGCAGAAATCATGGTACAGTGAGCTAAGTGGCCAGTGTTAGCTTTCAAATTATGCAGGCCTACAGGCAAACAGATAAAATGAAACTGGGTGTCAAAGTTTGTGGCTGTGAAGTTTACCACCATTGGCTGAACAATCAGTATAGTGGTGGGAGATTAAAGGAAGAACAGTAAAAACATTTGTCATCTGGCAACACTTCTTGTTTATCATGGCTTGTTTCTCATAGGTAAAGTGCTTACCTCTTGAAATATCATGAACTTCTTCATATTTGCATAGAAAGCGAACTGGAGTGATGATTCATTAAACTATATTCTACTGTCATATTAAATTGTGTGCATTTGTTGGCTCATGACCAGTATATTTGCAAACGTGTTCATACAAACATAGTGAATATTAAGTAAGAATGATCACATGATGTTTCATTCTTGGACCTGCCGCTTCTGAAAACGTAGACTGGTTTGGCATTTAACCCTTTTAACCAGGAAGCTTGAGGTATTGTTTAATTGGGAAGAGACAGAAATGGGTATTTTTCAAAAGCTAGCAAAGGAGTCTGTGGTGAGCTGTTTTATAACAAAGAGATTTTTCTCCCTCCAGACTTGCCGGGCCTGCAGTGTGTGAAGTACATTCAGGGACTCCAGTGGCGAACTCAGCAGATACTCAGTGAACACGTCAAGATGGCACACAGAGGGCAGCATGACAGATTCATTGAACTGAATAGTGCTCTTTTCCTGCTGAGATTCATCAATGCCAATGTCATTGCTGAATTGTTCTTCAGGCCCATCATTGGCACGGTGAGCATGGATGATATGATGCTGGAAATGCTCTGTACAAAGTTATAAAGGCATGTGGGCCTCACAAGTGCAGTTCACCATGAGGGAAGAATAAAGAGCTGTGGGCAAGAGAGTGTAAAATATTGTAAAATAAACTTTCCTATTATTTTTACATGGAGAGTATTTTGTATTCAATTAAAGAAATACTTTTATTCCAGACAGTTACAAATGTCTCTGTTCCATAGTTAAAGAAGACATTTGCCAAAAGGTAACATATCTCTGTATATCTTTTTTAAAAATAGCAGGATACGACACTAATAAGCTATTTTCACAAGTTTAGCAATTTCATGGAACCTGCTCAAATAAAATTTGTACATATTGTTGTAATAAATTTTAAGGTCTTAGCCATTAACTTGATTGAAAAAAGTTTTAGCAGGGTTTAAGTAAGGCTTCAAAAACTATTAAAATCTCACCAATATAAGCAAAAGTTATCTTTGGAAGTAACATCATGACATTGAATGTAATTATGTGCTAATATCAGTGGGAGATCACTTTGCCCTATCTTCATTTCCACTTCCATGAGCTGTATGGAAGACTGATGGAAGTGGAAATGAAGATAGAGCAACTTCCAGAAGATATTTCACTTCCAGGAGCCTTTATAATTACAGATTACCTCTTGACTCCAGTTGTATGCAAACTGGAGTCAAGAATTAATCTGTAATTATAAAGGCACCTGGAAGTGAAACAGAAGATTTTCTGTTTTATTGGGGGATCTTTTTTGTACACAGTTATGGAATTAACATTCCACAAAAAACATATATTCTATAAGGAGGGGTTATAGTTCCAGAAAGCTCAACATCATTATAAAACCACTAATTACACTTTATCTTTTAGATACATTATGTTTGTAACTGGTGTATTGAACAAGCATAGCATTAAATCATAAAGCAACTTTATTGTTAGCTCCTGCTGCCCCTTTAATTATACTCCATGGAACTAGTTTTTCTTTGTCTTCAGATAAAATCTAGGCTACTACATGTCTATGTGTTTATGGGCAATAAATTGCCTGTTATTAATGAGTATATCTAGTCTACGGTAATAACCCATTGCAGGAAGTCTTAAACTTCCTTTTGTGCAGACCCCATTGGCAGTCTGCTGAATCCTATGGACATCGTCTCAAAATCAGGATCTCAGAGTAATGCAGTAGGGCCAAAGCAAGTGTCATGATAGTCACAGCACACACACACACATAATCCCTGAGGGCTCTCATGGTCCCCTAAAAACAAAGAGCGAAAAATGTTGGGGCACTCCAACAGGATATGCATTAGTCAGACAGCCCCCAGTGTGGCCTCCCATCGTGGTGCCTCCTGCTCCAAGGTATTCAGTCCAGTGAAAGTAATTCAGTTCAGTCCCTGGTTTTAGAGGGGCCGCCTGGGGCAAACAGTTCTGTCAGTGACACTACTTCATCTGCCTGGCGAGTGTAGATGGCATCTGGACATGTTCTGCGGGGACATGCAGTGGGAGCTGGCCCACTGCTGCCAGCTCATAGTCACGCTGTCATGTGGCATCTAGGCTCAGTCCTTGGTCTGAGTCCAAAGTGCCTGTAGCACTTGCAAAAGCAGCACAAGAGTTTTCTTCGAAAATAGGGAAAGCTTCCAGCAGCAGTTCCAAAAAGCAAAAATCATTAACGCCCTACTTCCTCCCTTGAGCCTTCCCAGGTGTCAGGGTTGTTTTTCTTGACTGCTACAAAATCAATGTGCCCCATTCAATAATCCTAACATTAAAATTTTTCCTAATCACTTCTTTTTTTTTCCACCCAGACCTTCTGGAAGGATTGTGTGTAAGAGGGACAAAACCATTTTAACAGAATAACGTTTTAATATAACTTAACCAGAAGACACATGATGTTCAGGAAGTGGTCAGGGCAAAATCCTGATTTTTAATATTGTTTCAAAATGGGCTTACGTATCCCCCATGCCTTTTTTCCTGATCATTTATTTTGTGAACATCCAGCAAAAATGAATCCTTTTCTGAGGACAGCTGCGTTGGATGATCAAACTGCCTTACTAAGGTGTGTACAACAGGAGAAAGGCAAGGGAAGTCAAGTCAGGCTATCAGTCCGTTGTTGCAAACTGCAACTAACCTGGAAAGTGGAACACAAATCAACAGCCGTGAGATAACCCTAAGAGTCTGATCTATCAGGGGTGGGCAGAGGGGTCATATACCCTGTGGTGTGCCCTTCCCTAAATTGCAGCTTTCGGCTGGAATCACAAGTTAGGGATGCAATCAGGCTCTTGTATTGGAAATATCAAATTGATCATCAGCTCCATTTTTAATGGTCCCATCTGAGAACAAGCCTCTTTCTCTAGGGCACCTGCAGGTGACCCAGATGGTCAGCCAGCATCCATGCTGTTTTATAGCTGTGACCCCAAGCTATAAAACAGTGCTGAAATTGAAATAGCCTATAGCCAGCAATATCAAGTTTCAGCTTAGATTCAGGTCTAGGGAATTAGGATCTGTGAATTCAGTATTGCAAAAAAGCTAGAGGCTTTTCTTCAGCAGCTGCAGCAAAACTAAGACACTGTAGGCCAGATACCTATGTTTTAAGTCCAAGTAGTAGGCTAGGCTGTTCCTAAGGACTTTTTTACCCTGTTAGGTCAGGTTGTCCAATTGACCCATGTGAAAATATGCATGTCAGGCTAGAAAATCAGCCTCTAAGGGTCAGAAATCTGATTTCATAAGATCTTATTGGCAAAAACAAACAAAACTCCACAACTCCCCACCCTCCAAAACCTGCTTTGAAAACCCCCAAAGTGTGTCTTCATTTGGAGGTTGGTTCCCTTTTCCAGAGGCTCCAATAGGCAAAATTATGGTCAGAAAAAGCAAAAACAAAACCATCCATTATTGAGCCTTGTTTCCAATACCAAGAGTATAAATTTCAATCCGCCCACCTCTGGCAAAAAAATCAAGGGACCTGTGTTTCATTAACACTTTTATTTCTTTGAAGCTTTTCCTGACTGAGATGACCCTTCAAGCATTTATGGAATTATAAGCACATAACATTTTACATCAATTTTCATCATACGTACACATGCAATAGCCACGAATGCAAAGCTGTGAATTAAAATTCCTGTTTTTTCCTCATTACAAGTTTACTAAAATCCCTAGCAGTAAATTTGCCATTTACAAGGTTTACATCACAGCTGCCAGGAGAACCCAGCTGGGATGCGGGGGGAGGGGAGGAGAGCAGCAGCAGCTAGGTTGAGGAAATAGCTATGGTGGGTTTTCCTCCCCTCTCTCCCTTATTTCCTTCCTTCCTTCCTTCCTTCCTTCCTTCCTTCCTTCCTTCCTTCCTTCCTTCCTTCCTTCCTTCCTTCCTTCTTTCCTTCT
>PVKV010031588.1:0-20828 GCA_004027835.1 Alouatta palliata | reverse complement strand
TGGTATCTCAATGTAGTTTTGATTTGCATTTCTCTAATGACCAGTGATGATGAGCATTTTTTCATATGTTTGTTGGCTTCATGTATGTCTTCTTTTGTAAAGTGTCTGTTCATATCCTTTGCCCACTTTTGAATGGGCTTGTTTGTTTTTTTCTTGTAAATCTGTTTCTGCTCTTTGTAGATTCTGGATATCAGCCCTTCAAAACTATTTTTAAAGCACAGTTTATTAGTTCTTACAAATCCAGTGGTCAGCTGTGCCGCATCTGCTGTCGGCTGGTAGGTCAGTCAGGGCTGTCTGGTCTAGGAAAACCTCAGCTGAATGACTCAGCTCTTGTCCCGCAGCCTACAGAGGGCTTGTTTCATGGCAGAGTCAGGGTTCCAAGAGAAAGTGACTTTTACACCCTTTGAATCTTTGCTGTGATACCATTGTCCAAAGCAAGTCACAAAGCCCAACCCAGAGTCAGTATTTTGGTAATCAGTACCACAAAGGGTATGGAAAAAGAAAGCTTAAATTATTATAGCCTTTAATGAAATCAATCATTCACACTTTATACTTTTTACTACTACTTTTTTTTTTTTTTTGCTCACCTAGCCCCAATTATCCTAATTTACAACACACCCATCCCTGTCTTAGAATCTTAGCTGTTACAACTACTGGAAATGTTCTTCCCTAGATATTGACTTTGTTGACTTTCACTTCCTTCCTTTTTTTTTTCTAACTTTTCTTTCTTGATGAACCCTTGTCTACTCTATTCAATAAGACAGACTGCAATGATTCCTCTACTTAATCTTTCATTTTCTCATAACATACCTGAATTTCTAACTTAGAATTATAGGGGTTTTGTTTCATACATAATATTTTTTGGTTTATTAGTGTATTGGTTTTGTTTTTGTTTTTGTTTTTGTTTTTTTGTCTGTCCCTCTCCTCAGTAAAATATAAGCAGTGTACTTGGCTTATTATATTTAATGATGTATCCTATGCCTATTAATAGACTGTCTGGAGTCTGATAGGCATCAATACATATTTGTTAAGTATATTAACATAATCAGATTTCTGCTTCTGTAACTTAAATATAAGAAATATGAACTTTGTGTGTATATCACAAAGTGCACAACAATCAGGAGCTGAGTGAAGAATAAACTATATAATAAATAATAAATTACAATAGAAAAAAAAATAAAAAAGACCTCTGCTTAGAAACTTCAAAGTCTCTAAAAACAATGCCTTAGTATTGGATAGAATCACAGCAGTGCAAGCTCAGGAGGTGGAAGCCAAAAAGAAAAAGTCATCTTACCCAACCTCCTTATTCTACTGAGGAAGATAATTAAACCTAAAGAACTTAAGTGCACCGAAAAATGTTGAAAAGTCAGCTAATGGCAAAACTAGGATTAGAACAAAATCTTCCAATTACCACCACTCTATTCTTTTCACTTTCTCAAATTGACAAAATCACTGCTCAGCCAGAATTTATAACATTTAAATAAAAGTGCAAAAGAAGAAATTTCCAAAGTTACTGAGTAATTAAAAACATAGGGCTTTGAAAATTAACTTTGGAATTTCTAATTTCAACAAACTGAAATTCAATAGGCTGATATATTTGTTTCTCAAAAAGAGCATAGATGGCCATGGTTTAGCTTCTCTGTATCTAAAACTGTCATAGAGGAGCGAGGTGCCTTACTGAATCTAAATTTACAATCTTCCTGAGCTAAATTATTGGTCTTTGCTAGTGCATGGGAATTTCATTTTCAGAATCAAAATGAGCACAGTAGAAACTATTCTGAAAAAGGAAAAGATTGTATCAACAATGATGTGAAGGAAGTAAAAGTTATCACTGTATAGAGATTTCTTTTTAGTCTATTTTTCTACTGAATAGTTTCAAAGAATCTTTTTTTCTATTTAAACAACCAGGGAGTTAATTTAGCTCAGAGAAAAGCATCTAATAATTGTGGTTATATTTCTACAGACTAAAATTTACCAGTGGAGCATAATTCTCCCACAGAGTTTTATAGAATGAGAATCTGGGTCAGTGTTTTATATTACTGGCCTCTCCTAAAAAAAAAGTAATGTGATACTCCCTCATTGCTGAAACTGAAGACCAGGAAGTTAATAATTTTGTGACAAAGTTTATAATTTTCTTTCCCAGGCATTTTACTCTCTTTGTCTTGTGACTTCTCTACCCACTTCAATGTTATGGCTAATTGAGATATATTTCTATCTGATGAAGGCTGGATGAATCTTCCCTGGTGAAAATTTTATACATTTGTAGCTATTAATGTCCATTTATTCAATTCCCACTTCACTTGGAATGAATTAGTTATTAGATTTTCTATATGAATTGGTAACAAAAAGTTCATAAAACTAATCATTTAAAGGTTCAATGTTTATATAGTTTTTAAAAATAGAATCTAGACAATCAGTTTAATTCCCTGCTTTGCATCAATTAAGGAAATATTCTTATACCCAGCAATCACTGTAAGTCTATTCTTTAAAATAAAATAAAATTTTAGCACTATCTGCAAATTCTCTCACATTGAAAGTTAATTACGTTGCCACTAAAATGATTTGTTAAAGCTTGAAATGATGCCTGTTATAGTAAGAAGTCAAGTCTTTCAAACTCTGGTATCAGACTGTTTCCATTCTCAAGCAAAACATTGCCTCATTTATTCAAAGTAATTTGATTAACTAACTGAAATGGTGGGATTCTTTACCCCATGATTGTATGAGCATGTGAAATTGTCCCTTTTAGAGAGAATAGTTTAAAATAACTATTTTCTAAATTTTAGAAACTAGCAAAATCCTCATTTTCACAGTGGTATGCATGGTTATTTGAAAAACTCTACTTTCATTCCAAGTACTTCAAATCTTATTTAAATGTAAATAGTATCCTGAAATATGTTCCTTCAATGTACAATTTTCAAATTGTGATATAAGCAGTTTAATACAAATTTTAAAAAGAAAGAGTCAGATATGCTGTGTATTAACTGGAAATTTCGCTAAGTTCATGACCTTCCTGAAACTACTTTACTCCAAATATATTTTATACTATATAAATAAAAGTTTTGTATTCTATAAAAAGGAAGGCAGATGTAATGACTCACCAAGTTGCCAAAAATATAAGCATGGTTGTATTCTCAGCCTTTTGGCCAGTTTTAAGTTGACATCACGAATCTCACTGGGTTATCAGTAACATTTTTCAGTAAGGGGTTAGATACAAAAATAATTGCAGAAGATTTTGCAGTGACTACCCAGGAAGGAAAACTGTCTCTACCATTTTAAAATCATGTGTGAATCATCTATATAAAGAGCTGGAATTGTCTTAAAACTTTGAAAGATTGAAAGTCACCCTCACTGCCATATTTTCTTCTGGTCCAGGCAATGAAGATATTTGTATTTAATTTAAAAATCTTCTCAACTCACATATGAGGTTTTCAAATTATCTAACTTCTTAGTTCTTAAAAAAAATGGTTTTTAAAACCCTCACTCTTTCCTGTAAGAGTATAAATTGTTCTAAAAAATAAATGTCATAATAAAAATGTCAACATAACCAAATCAGCTTTCAGCTTTGCCTCTAAAATTTTTTTTTAAAGCCTTAGCAACAGGAGAAAATATTAGAATTTGTGAGTATGAGTTTTCTCTATCTTTCTATGTCTGTGGTCTGGAACTGAAAATGTTAAGATGAACCATGGCAGACTAGAAGGATGGAACATATTTCCATTCCAAAAGGACAGTAACCATAAGTATATTTTTAAAAAATGGAAGTCTACAAACCTAGGTCATCTGGTCAACCTTGCCTTGAGGCATTTCACACAGAATGCAATTTATTCTTTAAATTGAATAACAGCCTCACAAGAGAATAGCACTATAAAAATAGACAATACCCCTGCCCTATAGGACCTCAATATTTCTTGCTGCCAAATAAGAGAAAGTACTTAAAGAGAGAACAGAACCCTATAACCAGAGTGGGAAATAATTTTGAAAGTATGTATTTCTCTACAAGTGAGTAACAAGTATACAGGGAGAAAGAAAATCAACTCGACAGACTGTTTCAATAAGGAACATGCAAACTATATGGTCAGCAATAATCTTTAGGACAATAAGCCTACCAGTTTCATATGGAAGAAGAACTGGAGCTTACAATCTTTAAGACAAGCAGGATATGGACAAATGTTTGGGAATTTATACATTTGTTTTCTTATTTTTTATTTTTAAACATAAAGTTTTGCGGCTTGCAACACTGGAAGAAGCAATTAGCAAGTTATTCACACGCTCTGGGGGTTAGATTTTTTTTTAATTAGCAATTTAAAGAGTAATTTCCATTTCATTGATCTTGATGGTACTCTCAATAATGGCAACCTAAGACACTATATGTCGAATTAGTGACTATAAAATTTCATTTTACAGTGACACTATGAACATTAAATAAAAAGAGCTAATATTTATTAAATGTGCACAGGGATTGAGAGGGTGCTATTCTAAACACTGTATCCTTTTTAGCTCATGTGAATCCTTATAAAGTAAGTTATTCTCTAACCCATTTTGTAGATGAAATAATAAAGAGCAGAGAATTTAAGTTACACAACTAGTAATATTAGAGGTGACACCTAAACCCACTTAGGCTAACTCCCAGGAGCACCTGCTTTAACAACCACTGCAGCCGAGCACGGTGGCTCACGCCTGTAATCCCAGCACTTTGGGAGGCTGAGGCGGGCGGAACACGAGGTCAGGAGTGGTGGCACTCGCCTGTAATCCCAGTTACTCAGGAGGATGAGGCAGGAGAATCAGTTGAACCCAGGAGGCGGAGTTTACAGTGAGCCAAGATCATCCCACTGCACTCCAGCCTAGACAACATAGCAAGACTTCACCTCAAAAGAAAAAAACAAAATGAAAAAAAAAAAACACCACTGCACAGTTCATTCCTAAGAAGCTTGGTGAACTCAAAAAGAAGCCTAAAACAGATTTTAGCTATTTATAGTCAATTCTCTTTATGCTTTTCTTTTGTGATCTATTACATTACTGTTTCTACTCAAAAAATTATATATATTTTTTGACACAGAGTCTCACTCTGTTGCCCAGGCTAGAGTGCAGTGGCAAGATCCTGACCCACTGCAATCTTCACCTCCTGGATTCAACCAATTATCCTGCCTCAGCCTCCGGAATAGCTGGGATTACAGGTGCTCGCCACCATACCTGGCTAATTTTTGTATTTTTAGAAGAGACAGCGTTTCACCATGTTGGTCAGGCTGGTCTCAAACTCCTGACCTTGTGATCCACCCACCTCAGCCTCCCTAAGTGCTGAGATTACAGGCATAAACTCAGAAAACAGCTCTGCCATGTAAAGATTGGACAAATGTTCATTTTAGCACAGGCCATAAAGACACTGCTAAATAATCCAACACCTTCCTTTGTCCTGATCATTTTCTTGCCTGTACTGTGGGCAGTCCATCTGAATCCAGAATCATATCAGTGACTGCTGCATTTATTTGGTCATGGGCCTAGGCCCCTGACTCATTCTTGCCACCCCCACATTCCCAGTCTCATTATGGAATGGGCACCAATTAGGGAAAATGACTTAGAAATATAAGAGGCACTTGGTTGACTGGATTGCTTACTGCCCTATTATACCAGCCTGATTCTATGACCTTTCAACATGGAAGTAGAACAAGAATATTGTACCTTATAAAACATTATGCCTGACCTAATTGGCTGCCTTAGACCTGCCTAAGTTTGGAAGATCGGCAGCTACTGAAGCCCAGCTTATTTGTCTCTCCCTATTAACATGTGTTGGTGAGAAATCACATCTGCTAACACAAATCAGAAAAGTTACTATCATCTTTCTCATATTTTATGATGCTTTTTCCAACCTTGACAAATATAACAAATGTACTATGAAGCAACCAAGAAAAGATCTTTTGTATTAATGTATGAGTGTGTGTACCGTGTTTGTGTCTCTTGAGTGTGGTGGGAGAGCTGTGTGAAGCGAGGAAAAGATATTATAATAAAGCTATTTAGAGGAACGTGTATTTAGCAAAGAAGGAAATGAAAAGTAATACTAAATCTAACACTCAAGTAGACAAAGCTTAGACCATCTTCACAGGAAATAAATGAATAGTGTTAATAGCTGGATCCAATTTACAAGGCACTAAACGGATATTATAGAAGGAAAGGAGATAATTAATCTTCAGCTAGAACAATGAAAGATCAGCTGTGGTATTATCACAGTGCCACCTTCCAAGACTCTGGAGGTGCCTTGCTTTCCAATATATTAATCAAAGACTCTCCAGAATTAGGACGTTTAATTATTTGCAAGGATTCTTTGTATTTTTTATCTCCGCATGAAGTCACTGATTACCGTATATAAAGTTTTCCTTTCTTATCTACTGCATTGAGACTGCAATGGCAATGAGTCTCTGCGTATGGGAATGAAGATATTTGGTCTCAAAGTTGCTTAACAAAGCTGTAGTTTTCATGATTATTTGATAAATATGTGGTTTCAAATTTATTAAACAAAGCTATGGTTTTTTGGTGCTTCTCAGATTATTTCATCTATATTTTTAAAATCTTACAATTTATAACAAATAGCTTTATTCTTGTTTCAGTTGATTCAAATAAAGTCACAATAGTTATATGCAGATAAAAATATCCAAAGATAATTTCATTTTGCAGGATATTATTTTAAATATGTATAATATTGGGTATAGAGGATAGTTTTGTATAATCTATACAATTTCTACAATATTTACAAGTTCATGAAACAGAATGGGAGAGTGGAAAGTCACAACATCAATTCAAGGGCATTCTTTACCTTGCGATATCTAATAAGTTTATTCTTAGATGCTTTGTAAAAAAAAAAAAAATCTCTACCATCATCAAATTGACATCATCATCAATGTGAAATTCGTTGGCTATTTTCCAGGGAACAAATTTTAAAACATGAGTGTCATTGTTGATTTTTTTCCTGCTCTTGTTATACAGACACTTTCCCATTCAGTTTCAAAAACTATCTCTAAACTTTCTAATATATTCCACTCCTTTCTGTTACCTTGACCCTGCCCTCTAGTATATTTCACAAGTATTTGTTTTCCTTTTAACTGTCTCTCTAACTTTAATATTGTCTTCTCTGACATATTTATTTTACAATAGTCAAGAAGTTTTATCATATGCAGATTGATTATGCCATACTTTTATGCATGAATCTTTCAAGTGTTCCCTTTAGCCTAGAGATAAGGCCCAAACTTCTTAGCATAAGTTATGATGCTGTATGGGGCTTGTCTTGAGCTGACCAAACTCACCTACCCATTTGTACCTCCTATGACGTTCTCTCATCTGTACTTTGTTTCAGTGAAGCTACCCAATGTTTCCAGAGGTACCTGTAGATATTTGCCTTTACTCACACTTCTTTATTCATGTAATTTTGTACCCTTCTCACTGTATTATCCCTGGAAAACTTGCACTCTACTTTCAAGACCAAAGTAAAAACAGGTGTTCTCTACCTGATTCTTACTACTCTCTCCAGATTTAGTCCCTTATCTGAAATACTTCCATGACTGTATTCTTGTCAAAGGGCCTTATAATTATTTTATGTGCCTGCTCTCTAGCTTTTGTATGCCCCAAACAAAGGCAGTGTTTAACATATTGTAGGTGCTCAGTTGCATTATGTTTAATAATGCCCTATTAGTAGACTAGCATGCCCCAACCACTTGTAACCTCAGTTCCCAGAGACCCATCACTCCATGTTCATATGCTCATGTCTAGCAAGCCCACTGTTTTCACATTCTTCTCCACAACAGTTCTATTACAATCCATATTTTTATGGAATAAAATTAAATGGAGTAATTTTGTGTTAAGAATATAAAGAGAAAAGACTATTAATTTTAAGAAGTGGTTGTTAGAAGATGATTCTCCGTGAGTCTTCAGCATGTCTGCATATTTTGAAAACAGAGGTGTTTACTGCCCTCTTGCTCCAAACTACTTTTTCAAGTATGTTTACATAGAGATGGCCTTGGGAGATAGTGAATCTTTTGAGAGAAAAAGGTGGATTTGTTCATTGTCCAGCATAAAAAAAAAAATGCCTTCTTCTAGAGCAAAAGTTGGTCAGATTTGCTTGCAGCCCATCATAGAAGATACAGGTTCTCTAAGCTCGGTGTTCTTCACATGTGACATAAATCACCTCTGCAAGATTTTGTTGAGGGGTGGGAGAGGGGAAAAGCTCACCATTATGAATATGAGGGTCATATTCCTGCTAAGTGCTCCTACTGCCCTAACCATCTATGAATGTCTAGAGGCTAAGTGGCTCTTGAGAAGTAGGATTGAATTGAGCTACCCCAGTAGTAATGTGGTTGCCTGTCACTGTCCCCTAGGCAGAGGGAGGTAAGAATGTTATCACAGCATTGGTCCAGCAAGCTTCACAGCCCTAGATGAAAGGCAGTGTGGCTGTGGCTGTGAGTCAGCCGTTCCCAGAACTGAAATAGACCCTGTCAAAAATAGACGCTGTCAATAATGATGATACGGTTATTAAGTCAGCCAAAATATTGAAGTATTTTTTAGTTAAGCCATGGGCTCACCTGGAATCAGTTTCAGCCCATTTACAACCAAAGGTAAATGTGCCATGCCTACTGCTGTGAGTTCATTTTATCCTTCTGTATGCTCCATCTGTTCCCCTACCTTTACCTTAAACGCAGTTGCTTTGTAGAGAGCAATAATTAGGAATAGGATGAGGTTTTCCTGTCCTCAAGAAGTACCCAAAACGATGTGCACTTGTGGAAGTACACTGGAAAACTTCAAGGACAGGAGAGACTCAAAGTTTATGGCTCTGTTGGATATAAGCACCCAAGTCACTGCCCTACAGAGTATTGCAGAGAAAGAAGATGGCAAAATTCAACTCCTGCTATTTGGACAGTGAGGAAAGAAAACTAATCTGGCTTTGAAGATGGAGCATTTTGGGCCCATTCAATGGACTGTTGTTGACTGTCTACATCTGAATGTATGGTAGGATTCGTGTCTTCTCTTTGTACTTCTCCATCCCATAAGTGCCACAGAAGCTTCTTCCAATCAAGAAAGAGTCACAAGTAAAAATTGTTATGGGGACAACCTCTCTTGCAATTTTCTACCAGTGTGGTTGGGTTAGAAATTAGCACGCATGTCTCTAAAGTAATGTCCAAAGCTTTGACTATATAGAGGATGTCCAGATGGTTGGAAAGTTAGAAGCCCCATCCCAATAACCCTTATTGCAGTGTTATCACTGCTTCAGCAGAAGTGGCTGCTAAAATCCTGACAAAAGTATGTAGGAACCTTCACACCCAATACTTTATTGAAATTATTTAGGTAGACTCACAATGCTCAATGCCTCCAGAAATCAAACTATCTTTCTGGATTTCCCGTGACCAAAAGGAGACAGCATTACCTCACTTGAGCATTCTACTTAATTCTTTATATCAGCTAATCTACAAGTCAGCATCCTCTGGATGGGGCTAAGCCAACAAGCTGTACTGAAATGTGTGCATCCAGCTAAGGAACCCTCTCCATCCAGCTACAGAACGCTCTCCACTTTTGCAGCCCCACCACGCTAAAGTCCTCTTTGAATATGAATCTCTGTGACTGATTATTTTGTGTATTAGAGACTGTAGCAGAGGAAAGCAGTGTCCGCAGCAGAGCACCTCTTGATTCTAGGCTCATTATCCCTCTGGTACAGCTACTAGGAATATTTTTTTGCAAAATGTAGCTATCAGCTTGCCACTGAGAACTTTCCAAAAATCAGTGCCCTGACTCACAGAAGCTTTAGAATTCTTTGGTCTGGTATTTTCATTTTTGTGGTGGGACAACTCATACTCAATAGATAGAGAGATCAGAAGTGGACAAAAAGCCTCATCTATCAAGTGGAAATGGCAAAGTCAAGAAAGCAGTGGGCTGGGCTCTAGTGATATCTCAGCCTTACATTAAAAACTGGCAACTCCCTCCACACCCTTCAGCAAAGCCACTGACTCATCAGACTCTTTACTCACAGAGAATTCTGTAAAAGCCTAGTCCTGATTCACTGGTGGGTCTGGTTCACTCAGCTAACCTGAGTCCAGTGATATCCACAGGGCTGCAGAAGCTATTCAGCCTCAGTACCAGCTCTACATAATCAAAGCTGGACATGGTTACTCTGCTTGGTGGGGAGAATTCAAGGCCATTCTTATAGCCCTGGCCAGTAAATTCCTTGAGAAATCTTGTCACTTAATTTATAATTGTATTTCTGCTGACTACGGTTTCTGGCAGCCTACTTGTTCTGCCACTGGGAAAACTACAGGCTGGCAGATTAATGGCATCATTCTTGAGGACTACAAAAAAGTTTGTAGAAACAAACAGCAGCTACTTATCAAATTGCCTGAGTTGCTCAGATAGATGCCTGTGATAAAGGCCCATTATCCGACATGACACACTGAAATCAGATTGCTGATCAAGATGCGTTATCCAGATTGCCATAATTCTGCCTGCATCCATGATTGGTCACCATCGCAGACATGCATCCACCATTATAGGTTTGACAGAAAGTAAAACATTCTATATTTCTGATGTAAAAGTTACCGATTCATTTGTGACTCTTGCTAAAAAATTGATTGTCTTATAGTGAGACATATTGCACAGGACATTCCTCCCAGCCACTTACGAGATTTGACTTTTACCTCAGAGCTATCAGTGTTGCCTCACCACTGTTAACAGATTTTTATGTTACAGACTTGCTCTTCCAGTCTACTCTGGCTAAAACATTCTGGTTTTTGAAGCTAGTGAGTGATTATGAAGTTAAGTTTGTGGACTTCCCTTATTTCTGCCACCAACCCTTAGGTGCAATAATTCACTAGAATGATTCGTATCTATCTAGAATTTCACATTCTAACATATGAAAAATGTTACATTCACAGTATAATTTATTACAGGAAAATGATACACATTCAAATCAGCCAAGAGAAAAAGCTCATAGCATAAAGTCCAAGAAAATTCCCAATATGGAGCTCCAGTTGTCTTTTCCCTATGGATGTATGGACGGTGTAGCTCCTTCAGAATAAGTGTTACAATGTGCATGGTATGCTGTTCACCAGGGAAGCTCATCCAAGCTTTGGTGTTCAGAGTTTTTACTGGGGCTTGATCTCATAAACCTGGCTGGCCACCCACAGGGCTGACCTCATTCTTCAGCCCCTGAGGAGGTTGACAAATACCACATGACTCAAAGTCACCCCCTAAATCATACTCTGGCTCAAAGCCTCCAGGTAAACAAAGACACTTTTATTAGGCAGGACATTCCACGGACTTGAAGATTACCTCTAAGAGACCAAGAGCAAAGGCCAGACCTCTCTTTCCAGATCATCTGCAGTCAATGGTGCACCTTTTATTGGAAAAACCATTCAAGAATTGGTGAGGAGTCAAGATATTCAGTGGACCTTCCACACTCCCTGCCATGCCTAAGCATCTGGTATTACTTAGTTTTGGAATAACTGCCTCTAAAATCAACTCAAAACATTATCTGTTTTTAGCTTCTTCACCCTCTTTTGATCCACACACCTTAGTCAGGTAGCTTGGTCACTGAATGAGGTGATAATAATGCCCTCTCAGTGACTTCCTGGGGGATAATGATGACAAAAGAGTAAAGGGTAGCTGGACCTAGTTTGAAAATTTGACATTCTCTCCTGACAAATCCTGGCCATGATGCTACTTTGTTTTTCCAAAGGGAAATCCCAGGTTGGCTTGGTTATCTGTCCCCCTGATATTAAGAGAGAGACTTTGCTGCTATCCAAAAGAAGATGCAAACATAATTCAGGTCCAGCTACCTGGGCCTCTTGTTGGCTTGACATGGTCTTCCAGCATCAGGATAATGACTACCTGGTACTACACTGCTTACTCAGTTCCTACAGTAGCCCATACAGGACAAAGTGGGTACTTATGGGTGTCTGAGGGTTTTATAAAAGTGCCTTGCCCCTTTTGTACGTGATTCTTTTGGGCAAAAGAAAGAGTTTGAGTAAGGGATGACTGGAAAAATGGTGAGGTTATGGCTACCGGAATGTGCACACTGATTCTGTGGTGATGAAGGGAGAACAGCAAACTCGGCATCTGAGGATGGAACACCTTAGCTTTCAAGGAGAATGGGGAGGAGGGAAAATGAACAATCATTTTTTTTCTTCTGTAGAACCTTCCACGTAAAGAAAATATCCCAGTGTCCATCTTCAAAACTTAACTTCAGAGATCAGTTATCCCTCTCCCAATGACTTGACCACGATTTGACTTCCATTTCTCTTAATTTTCTCAAAATGTCTATCAGAAATAGAATTGGTTGGCTGTAACTCCCCAAATACCAGTGTTTTGCCACCCATTCAGTGGGGCAGCGAAATGCCATGATGCATGTAGTGTGGGAAAACTGGTGGTTCCTCTAAAGTAAGGCAGACATTCAGTTATTTAAACTGAACTTGGAACCCTAAAGCCTACAGTCCAGCCAAGAGATTACATTTGGAAACACTTTAAACCTATGTCCCAAGGCTCATGTAGATTCTACATGAGGGGCACAATCAGTTGTAATCAACAAGTGTCTTTCCAGGGACATTATCAGGATTCTATTTCATGTGGAAATCAGGTATTAACATGCTTACCTCCCAAAAGCATGGACATCTTTACTTTAATGGTGGTCCTGAGAGACCATCAAGTGTTTAAGGGACAGACCACCACCTAACCCAGGAGGGCATGCAAGTCAGCCTGGACTCACTGCCTAGGGTTTATATCAATGAGAGGACTGTCCTAGACTTTATTCTTGCAGGACAAAGTGGCAGCTGGGCAATCTCTAGTGTAGATTTCTGCATCCTGCTTAAATCCTTAAGCCAAGTGAAAGGTCAATGCAGTAAATTAAAAAGAAACCATCTGGCTTTCTAAGGGATACCATAATGGCTTGTGAAGGAATGGTTGAGATAAATAGTACATGTTGGTCCTTCTGTTTAGAGTCTCGTTGGGAATAACCTCAAGTGAATGCTGTATGAGACAAACTAAACAGATTGAGTCCCAGTTTCTATCAGTCAGATTAACTAGAGTGTTATGTTCTTGGAAATATCTGCCATAGCAAAGACAACCTGGAAACAAGAGATGCAACTATTTGGACATAATTCTCCATAGATGTCTCTCATGGCTACACATTTTGTGAGCAAGCAGTCTAACTAATTTTGTTCTGGACTGTTTTCAAGGATGTCTATAAAGCAAACAGCCATGATAGATAAAGACAATGTGTCTCCCTCTGAGATAGTATTAACAAACACTCTAGTATAATATCTCCCTACAGGGCAAAGATTGCGTATGTCTTCCTATAGCTCGTTATAAAATATCCAGGGTTCCTAAGCTTAGGTTCCTCATCTACATTCTGTGCATGTAATAAACCTAAACCTGAGCCCTTCTGCATCTCAGCACTATGAGAACTCGGGGGGAAGGGGCACTGGTGCATACATCATGCTGCTTGCTGTGCTATGAGTAAAACATCCACAAGTCATATAATAGCAGGTTAACTCATTACCTTACAAGTAGAGTCAAATCTCAGACCCTTATACAATTATTGATAGCAATCAGCATATTGAAAGCAAATGTGTATTAACTAGCATGTGGAGTAGGGATAAACTAGAATAAGGGGGAGAAAAACACATACGATTTCCAAAGTTTTCATTGTTCATTTATGCACTTTTTACACCAATAGACAAACATCCCCTCTCCATTCAGCAGAGGCAATATAAAATAATACAGTTCTCACTATGAGGCTTCAATTGAGAAAAAAAATCATACACTTTTTTCTTAATTTGCAATTAGTTAAGACAGTCATGCTTTTAGTTCATAGTTGTTATTTGGGAAATTTCCATTTTTCAATCAAATATTAATATACTAAATAACAGAATATTATTTATTTAGGAAAGCACTTTGTAGAAATTATCATTAGAGTGGGATTATAACTTAGTCCATTGCTTTGCCAAATGAGCTATACAAAATGTGTGTCTATAATGAATCATTCATACCATTTCAGAAATGCTAGAAAAAGAAATACTACAAGCAAGATGGAGTGCCATGGCAGTTCTGCTGAACCTCATGAGTGCTGTGTGTTTCTGCATTATATACAAATATGTGATCATTTAAATTGTTCTATGTATGTGCCTATTTTGAAAGTATAAATGTGCCAGTAAGAATGTGAGTAATTAAGGGCTGTTATGTCTGAGGATAATCCACATCCACAAAATTGTAAAACTTTTGTAATCTGGATCTTTTCCAGAATTGCTGCCAGTTTAAAATGTACTTTGTCTTTTGGGAATGGATAGCAGAAATATGTGTTCTGGGACATTTGCGTATAAAGGCCCAAAGGGGACATTGGCCTTGGGAACAGCTGTTTTTCGGCCTGACTTCATGTAAATATTAAATCTAATTTTTCCCAATTACAGCCAGCACATATGGATGTAATACTAGGAGGGGCATCTCATTTAAAAATATCGATATAGCTAATATATGTGGGTTCACTTAAAGTTTACAGTCAGAACAACATGAGGATAAGGATTCAAATTTTCAGTGTCTGCTGCTGGCAAACATCCAAGTGAGATAATTCAGTTGGTTGCTGTTTTTATATCAAACAAGTCTTACAACTTATTGCTGTATAATAGTCAGAAATATTTTGCAAATGTAATTTAAAGAATATTTCAGATCATAGAAATAATCTGTCCTCATATGCATCCTTATGAAAATATTTGTGTTAATGATTTTTATGAAACTTCAACATTAGAAAATTATTTCACTTCTTATACATCTGTGAAATTTATATATATTCAAAAATGATATTTAAAATCCTAATTGTTAAACACTGTGTTACTTTGAAATTTCTGAAGTGTCATTTTGCTATCACATTCTAATTAAACATCAGCTTTTCTAATATCACTCATGAATTTTTTTTTTTTTTTTTTTTTTTTTTTTTGAGACGGAGTTTCGCTCTTGTTACCCAGGCTGGAGTGCAATGGCGCGATCTCGGCTCACCGCAACCTCCGCCTCCTGGGTTCAAGCAATTCTCCTGCCTCAGCCTCCCGAGTAGCTGGGACCACAGGCACGTGCCACCATGCCCAGCTAATTTTTGTGTTTTTAGTAGAGACGGGGTTTCACCATGTTGACCAGGATGGTCTCGATCTCTTGACCTCGTGATCCACCCGCCTCGGCCTCCCAAAGTGCTGGGATTACAGGCGTGAGCCACCGCGCCCGGCCATCACTCATGAATTTTAAGGTATAAATTCTATGTCACCAAATATTATTGCATATGTTTGCATTAGACTTTGTAAGGTAAAACTTTATTTGATTAATGAATATCTGTTTATGAGGCCAACAGTTCAACGAGTCCATCATTCTTAGCATAATGATAGATAAGTCTATCAGACTGGTAAACTTCCTAAAAGAAAAGGAAGAAGAGAGGGAGGGGAAAGAGAGAGGGAAAGAAAGGGAAAGAGAGAGAGAAAGAAAGAGAGAAGAAAGCAAGAAAGAGAAAAAAGGAAGAAAATAAGGAGAAGGGGAGAAGGAAGGGGGAAAAGGAAAAAGGGAAGGAAGGAAGGAGGGAGGGAGGGAAGGAAAGAAAGAAAGGAGAGAAAGAAAGAGAGAAAGAAGAAAGAGAAAGAAAAGAAAAAGAAAGAAAAGAAAAGAGAAAGAAAGAGGGAAGGAGGGGAGGAGAAAAGGAAGGAAGAGAGAAAAGGAAGAGGGGAATTAAAGAAATACAAAAATGCTATAAACAGTCATTCACCAAATAGGGGATTTTGTTTAATATTTACAGTTCACTAAATGGTAAGCAGACTAGGATTACAAAAATAATATGCTTTCCATCAGAAAGTCATTTATCGAAGCAGAAATATTTAACTTTATATTTAATTACCCGTGTTTGCACATCTTAATGGCATGGAAGTTCAGGCATATGGATAATAAATGAATAAAAGAAGATGCTAAATGAGGACACAGAGAGAATTTGAATGTGTTCCAGAGAACTCTTCTCCATGAAATCCCAGTGTTTTATTAAAATTTCCTGCTAACTTTTAAAACTAAGAGTATTTATGATCTTGGCTTTGCCATTCAGACATGGAATAAAGAAAATTATCTGCCCCCTCCTTGAAAGAAAACATGTTTTCTCTCATCTTTTATACCAGAGGAATTCTGTACCCCTTTTGTGGGTCTTATCATTTCCTGCCTCATTACAGTTATTTGTGAAATCTCCCCTCTATCTGTACATTTTCTTGGGGATCTGATGTTTCTTTGTATCATCAGATTGCCTAGCAAACATGCTTATGCAGAATAGTATCCATCATATGTTTGTGTTATAAAGGCATCTTTTTAAAAGAGTGATTTTTTATACATTTGTTCCTCTGTAGGTGGGGTCCAAACTGCCAGTGCTGAGAGCATAGGCCGGACCTTATTTTTCCCACGAGTCTAGGCGTAATTCTGGATGTCAGCGTCAGTCACTGTGTGTTGACTGCAAACATCAGGATGGTAGTATAATCCTCGTAGCTAGACTGGCCTGAGGCTGAGTCCTGCTTTCACCCCTTCTGTGTAGCCTTTTGCAGGAGGTCCTTTAGTAAAAGGTCCCCATGTCTCAGTAGCCTCACTACATGATTGTCAAGATTTAAATGAGTTAATCCACATAAGGCACTTAGAACATTGCCTAAAACATGAACAGCACTGATAAGTGGTAACCACCATCATTATCATCGTCATCATCATTTTATAATTTCTGTACCAAACACTGAACTGTGTACACAAAACCTGAGAAGTTTCTATAAACTTTCTCTCCACTTACAAAAAGAGATAAACTTTCCCCAAAATGTAGAGGAGAAGCAGTTTCTTGTGCCATAAAAGGATGCAGAACAGAGGGAGTTTTTATTTCCGTTTTATCAAGCTAGACAAACATTTTTGCCTAAACTTAGTAAAATTGACCAGTTAAATATGACCTCCAAAATTGCCCCGGAAAACCTTCCATGCTCCACATTCTTCTGCCTAGTGCTGAAGATACTGATTAGTAACCAGTATCTCCATTTAATGAGAAAAGATTTCTCACAACTTTCTGTAACACGTTTCACTCTACGCAGTCAATCAGAGCTGGCTTCAGGTCAGAAAATCGTTTCCATCATCCTTTTCCCAGCTTGAATTTGAACATCCGCCTTCCCACCAGAGGCAAGCTTGACAAGACAGGGATGCACTACATCTGATTAATTAAATTCCCTTGATAAACGCATTCCTGGCAGAGGCAACATGATGGATATTTATACATGGATATTTATTCTTAATTTTGTGTTTTGAGCCATAATGGGCGCACACACACACACACACACACACACACACACACACGTATTATCTGATGGCCAAAAGAGGCATATTACACCCTGTAAGCTCACTAGATCATTATTCTTAACCATGTGCTGCCACAGAAAACAGAAAAAAGTTGAAGCGAAAGACCGATCTACGAGGTATTTAAGAAATAAATACATTATTTAATATACACTACATTAATAGAATTCTAATGTACCTTATCCAGGCTTATATGGAACTTGTAAGGACAGTATATTTAAGAGAAATTAACTCAAGATATGTAAATTGATTGAGTGCTGAACTCTCCTGCAGTTATTAGAACTCATTTCCCCCCTCTGAATCCTACACTGACATTTATACCATTTTAATAAGAATCCATTATGATTCTCATTTTAGGGGAAGGGATTCTATTAAGTGAAAGTAACCACATATGTATCCAAGCAAATGCCAAGTAGAACAAGAAACAGATTTTAAATGGAAGTTAAAATTCATAACGGTAAAGAATGATGGTAATACCTCATATTTGTATGATTCTTTTCTTTAACAAAACCTTTTAAAATATCCTGTCTCATTTCGTTTTCATAAAATCCTTTGTTAAAGAAAGATATTTATCTGGAGTTTAGGTCTGACATCCTACGGATTTCTGTTGCTGTTTGACAATAGTATCTTGGAAGTTGGGATTTTTATCAAGGCAACTTTTAAGAATAAACCATGGGAACTGAATTAGTCATTTTTAAGTGTTCTAGAAAAGTCAGTTGGTGTTGGCACAAAAGAATGTTACATTCCTACAGTTCTTATCCGTTTAGAAAACATGACTAATTTGCATGAGAGGCCAGGTGGTCAATTTGCATAGATAAGACCAAAGAAAATGTGTGCTACGCTCTGAAAGGTTGGGGGACACAGGAGGGAAAGGAGTAATCCAGAATGTGCTTTTATTTTAATCTTATTTGCTAGCTCAGGCGAAGTCTAAATGGGTCAGTAAGAGCCACAAATCTCTTTGTTCATTTTTTTCTAACACCTAACATCTTTCAGATGAAAAAGATAGTATTTATGGTTTAGATATACTTAACAAGGTAAACAATAATAGAGGAAAATACTAGAAAAATACAATAGAAAAATAGATGAATTTAGAAGTGTAACTGTTTTTAATGAATCAGAATTTTTTTCTTGATATATTATACTGGCTTTATTTTTCCATTTAAAACATACTATAATATCAGAATGATACCAGTTGCAAAAACAATACTTAGTTTGCATAAAAAATTGACTGCAATGAGTAGAAAAATACTTCAAGCTTCTTAGAATAAAGCTGATACAGTTGTTCCACCGTATTAAAATGAACACTAGGAAATGATGATACAAAAATGTAATATAAACTGCAATCAAAATTGAAAAATATAAACTGTAATTTGCTATTCACAAAGCATACATTCACGTAAGATATAAAAAAACAAAAATTTGAATGATAAAAAAATAAATGAGGCAGAATTTTGAAAAGAATTCAAAATAAAACAATTATTTAGAATCAAAGACAAAGAATGCAAGAGAAATGAAAATAATAGGTAATGCTTTATTATAAATAGAAGGTCAAAAGAAATGAAGGGAGAAAAATAGGATTAAAGGAAAGTGATGATTATTGAAGATAAAGAAGACTTAACAAGAAAATAATAGAAAATCCTGAAGAAAACAAAGCAAGGATATAGGACACAAACTAAAGTCTGAGTTCTAAGAAAAAATTCTGGAAACTTTAAAATTTGAAATTACATACCTCATACTGAACATGCCTCATACCTGAGACACCAAGATGTATTCTAGAAAAATTACTAGACTTTAAAGAAAAAGAAAAATTATTTGAATATTAAGGCAAAAAGAACAAAGGAAAGAAATTGTGATTCGCAGACTTTTTGGTGCAATGCTTTATGCAGAAGAAAGGAAATGCCATATTTATGCTACTCAACAAAAGAAAACGTGAACTGAGCACTGTGTATTCAACAAATCTGGCTTTCCAACATAAATGTATCTGTTCTCAAGCTGCAGAAATTCAAGGGACAATGTTTCTTTGAGCTCCTTCTGAGGAATCTACTAATGAACAGCTTCAGTCAACGAAAATGATTAGAGACACTGACAGATGGTGAACATTATACACCTACAGGTAGACTTAAGAGCAGCTAGTGGTTAAAAGAGATGAACCATAATATGTAACAGCTACGTGCTCTGACAATGTAGACATACTATGACTATTAGAAACAGAAAATGAGGAGCACGATTACAACAAAAATCTTTCACCTGTTTCCAGTCACTATATTGGTGGTATTCGTATTGTTATTCTAAGTGGTTAAAATATAAAGTGAATGAAACCACTGAATAATTCTATCATCCTCTGAGCCACTATAATTAATGATACTGAAAAAAAATGGAAGAAAGGAAGAAAAAAGGGAGAGATGAATGGAAGGAGAGGGGGAAAGGAGAAAAAAAAATACTCATTTTAGGAGGATAACAGGAAACAAACAAATTTATTGAGAAAATGAGTATAAATTATCCTTGGCAAACATTCTGGAGTTTCACTTTCCTTTCTCACCCTTGACGTCCTAGGCCGACACCCTGGGCTTAGTCTACTCTCTAGAGGACATGAACTAAACCCTCCCTTGATTTTTTTTTTAATATATATACTTTTTATTGCATTTTAGGTTTGGGGGTACATGTGAAGAACATGCAAGATTGTTGCATAGGTACACACATGGCAGTGTGATTTGCTGCCTTCCTCCCCATCACCTATATCTGGTATTTCTCCCCATGCTATCCCTCCCCAGCTCCCCACCCCCTGCTGTCCCTCCCCTTTTTCCCCCCAACAGACCCCAGTGTGAGATGCTCCCCTCCCTGTGTCCATGTGTTCTCATTGTTCAACACCCGCCTATGAGTGAGAATATGCGGTGTTTGATTTTCTGTTCTTGTGTCAGTTTGCTGAGAATGATGGTTTCCAGGTTCATCCATGTCCCTACAAAAGACACGAACTCATCGCTTTTGATGGCTGCATAGTATTCCATGGTATATATGTGCCAAATTTTCCCTGTCCAGTCTATCATCAATGGGCATTTGGGTTGGTTCCAGGTCTTTGCTATTGTAAACTGTGCTGCAATGAACATTCGTGTGCATGTGTCCTTATAGCAGAACGATTTATAATCCTTTGGCTATATACCCAGTAATGGGATTGCTGGGTCAAATGGAATTTCTATTTCTAGGTCCTTGAAGAATGGCCACACTGTCTTCCACAATGGTTGAACTAATTTACACTCCCACCAACAGTGTAAAAGCGTTCCTCTTTCTCCACATCCTCTCCAGCATCTGTTGTCTCCAGATTTTTTAATGATCGCCATTCTAACTGGCGTGAGGTGGTATCTCAATGTAGTTTTGATTTGCATTTCTCTAATGACCAGTGATGATGAGCATTTTTTCATATGTTTGTTGGCTTCATGTATGTCTTCTTTTGTAAAGTGTCTGTTCATATCCTTTGCCCACTT
>PVKV010031587.1:0-20832 GCA_004027835.1 Alouatta palliata | reverse complement strand
GGGGAGAAATACCAGATATAGGTGATGGGGAGGAAGGCAGCAAATCACACTGCCATGTGTGTACCTATGTAACAATCTTGCATGTTCTTCACATGTACCCCCAAACAGAAAATGCAATAAAAAGTATATATATTTAAAATAAAAAAAAAAGAAATGTGAGCAGCCCTTTGAGTAAGGCAGCTCTTTCAAGGTCATCATACCTACGTGGCATGATCATGAACCATCTAATTTTCTTGTTTAGCTTCATTTTTTGAATCTTATATGAGTACACAGTCTATTTCAACACTTTAAAGATTTGTTAAACTTTTTAAACATATTGCATTTTGAAAATGCAAAACCAAGGTATGACATAATAAGTTCATAAAATTATAGAACTGTAAAGACTACCTGAACATTTCTAGATTATAGAAGCTGATCATCATTTTGCTCATGTTTATAAATCAAGACCACAGAAAAACTGAAAGTTTCATGGGCAGTATTTTGTGCTTGATAAAAACCATCCAACTCTAGGACATTGTATCCTCATCAAATATACAGAGCAATGAGTCATAGTAAAACACTGAGTTCCACAACAGGAATAAGAGGGGAGCAATGAAGGAAATAATCTTATTATATAAACGAAATTTTTATAAATTATATAGTATTAAGTCCTTAACATGTATGTATTAACACAAGTCATGGCTTCCTGTAGGATCTAGTCCCAGTAGTAAAGCTTTCAGGTGAAAGGAATGACATATTTGACATTTTGACACACTACTAAATTACTATTCAAGAAGAATTTACCAGTTTCATTTACCCACAGCATATGAGAATCCTTTTTTCTTCACATTTGCCAACATTGGTTATTACTTTTAAATAAAATATTCATATGATTAAAAAAAAACAATTATTTTATCTTCTCTCACAGTTCCTGTGGGCCAAGAATTCTGGAAGCATCCAAGTGGGGAGGTCTGCCATGCAGTTTTAGTCTAATTGCACTGGAGCAGGCATGATGGGGACAGGCCAGGATTGCCCACCATGCAGTCTTAGGGCTTTTCCGTGTGATCTCTCCACGTGGGTCAATTTGGTGGCCTGAAGGTAATTGGGCCTCTTACATGGTGGTTTATGGCTAAGATAAGCAGAAGCTACTTGTGTGTTCTCATCCAACATCAGAAGTCACCAAATGACTTCAGCCTTCCTATTGTCCCACCAGTTAGCAGATTCAAGAGGAGGGGGCATAGAAATTCCACCACTCAATGGAAAAAGGGTTAGATAATTTCCAGCATGTTTTAAACTGATGCATTTCTTTTAAAATTATTTTTTCCTTATTTATTTTCAGGAAGATGAGTTTAGAAACAGCTGTCATTTAGATGATGAATATCTGTTGCCAGCCTTTGAAACAGCAGGTAAAATAAGTTGGAATTAATTAGCATTTAGAAAACCTGTACACTGTATCACACCAATGCAAGGAAATGCCTGTTGTTTCTTGCAAATTACTTCATCTATTAAAATTAGTTTGGATAGAAAGACAAAAACATAGCCAGAAGTTGAACATTCAAAAAACAGAAGACAGTCCTCTTCTCTTCATGAAATACTATATTCATATTCCTAAGTCCAAAGGTAACATCAGATGAAAAATACGCCTGAGGTTATTGCATGCTGGAGCACCTATAATTTCACATTCAGATGGAACACCCAATACACACTTCCTCATAACCTTCTCTAGCAATGACAAACACAATGGCTCTACAGACATTTTTTCCTCTTTACTTTTTATTTGAAAATAAGTTCAAACTTGTAAAACAGTTGTAAGAATAAAGATAGTATATTGAACACCCAGATGCTCTTTACCCATTTGCACTTACTATTAACATTTTGATCTATTTGCCATCTGTTTTACAATTTGAGTGCCTCCTCTCTTTCTCTTTCCCACTCATTCCCTCCCCATATATGTGTGTACATAGGTAAGCATATGTATACATCTCTGCTTATATAAATGCACAGTAGTTTTACAAGTCACATGAAAATAAAGTTGCATGAGGTCATGATGCATGCAACTTTACCTTCAAATGGTTCAGAAAAAATAAATACACATGCACACACACTTGATGTCCTTTTTTTTTTTTTTTTTTTAATGAAATGGAGTCTTGCTCAGTCGCCCAGACTAGAGTGCAGTGGCACTATCTCGGCTCACTGCAACCTCTGCCTCCCAGGTTCAAGTGATTCTCCTGCCTCAGCCTCCTGAGTAGCTGGGATTACAGGCGCCTGCCACCACACCCAGCTAATTTTTGTATTATTAGTAGAGATGAGGTTTCTCCATCTTGGCCAGGCTGGTCTCGAATTTCTGACCTCGTGATCCACCCACCTCAGCCTCCCAAAGTGCTGGGATTACAGGCTTGAGCCACCGCACCTGGCCATCCTTTATAGCATTTGTTTCCATGTATCATCTCATTAGTTTCCTGCATATTAGAACATTTCCCAAGCCTTTCTTTTTCTTTTAAAGCATTGACATTTTGAAGAATATAGCCAACACCCTTCTTCACTTTTTAAATAGAACCTTCCCTAAATTTATCTAATGTTTCCTCATGCATAGATTCAGTTCACGCATTCTATCCCAGAATACTACAAACATGGTGTTGTATGGTTGTCTGGGTGTCAAAATCAGGGGCACAGGATGTGTCCTTCATTGGTAATATTTATTTTTATTACGTTTTAGTGTTGTCCGGTATCTCCGTTGTATGGTAGCTATTTTTTCTTTGCAAGTAAAAAGCAATCAGTGGGTAGGCACTTTAAGATCATGAAAATATCCCATTCCTCATCAAAATGTCCCCTTAGATTAAGCATCCAGTGATGATTCTTGCCAGAATCAGTCTTCATCATGATGATATTATTAAATGATTAATTTCCAGGGCCATCTACCAGTTGGCATTCAGCATTCTTTGGTAAGCAAGAGCCCTTCCTTATCCCTATATATGTATGAGTGCATAGATACACATGTGCATATGTACATATTTTATTTATTTACTTAATTATTTATTTTAATTTGGGGAACGGTCTCGCTCTATCACCAGGCTGAAATGCAGTGGCACAATCGTGGCTGGTTCACTGCAACATCCGCCTCCCGGGCTCAAGCCATCCTCCCAGCTCAGCCTCCCAAGTAGCTGGGACTACAAAGTGTGCACCACCACACCCAACTAAGTTTTGTATTTTTTTGTAGAGGTGTTGTGCCATGTCGCCCAGTCTGGTATCAAACTCCTGGACTCAAGTGATCCATGTATCTCAGCCTCCCAAAGTGCTGAGATTACAGGCAGGAGCTAAAGCACCAGGCTACATTTTAAATATATAAGAAATCATAAAGTCAAACATGCCTCTAAATGTAACCCAGCTTCACTAGATTTCTTCATGCCTTCCTTCATTCCATAGTTTTATGTGTCCTCCTTCTCAATGAGAATCTTGGTTCCCCAAAACAACACATTTACTCATGGGCTTGACCCTATATTTAAAATATTTTGAAAATTGCTTTGCCCATATCTCTGCAACAAATGAAACTCCTAATAAGATTTAGGTTTTGTTTGTATCCGTCACTCGAAACTGATGATATATTGTTAAGTATTATATTCTTGTATTCCTTAGATGATTTTCCCCCCTTCAAAATGGTCATGTAATTCATTTGAAATAACATATGGTCCTTTGTGTACTCTGCATTCATTTGTATGTCTTGGCATCTATTATCTGCTGTTTTCCTCTCTTCCACTCATGTCTAATGTTATGTCTTCACTCTCATATTAGTGGAGTTTGAAGAAGATGTGGCCAGATAGGCAGATTACTCACATTAACTGAACCAAAGTGATTTACAACAGGTAAATCAAATTCAATGTGTGTTTGTCACAAGACTTAGTTGTGCAGCAGAACAATCACAAAATTTCAGCACTTAACATCATCTTCCTTTTTCTCACTCCCTCTACGTATACTGCGTGGATAGCTGCGTAATTGCAGCGACTCAGAGATTCGGGCTGATGGAGGAGTGGATATGACACACTTCCGTGAATATCTGAATGGGGGAAAGAGAAAGGATAAATAAGGCACTGACTCAAAGACTTCACTGAAGCATGACATATGTTATTTCTCACATTTTATTGGCCACATCTAACTTAAAAGTGGGCTGGAAGGTGTAATCATACCAGGTGACCATAGGAAGAGACAACATTTGTGCACAGAGTTTTCAACTGCAGCAGCATTTCTGGTCCCAAGTTCTCCAGTGTCTTTCTGTCACTTCTAAAATAAAATCCACGTGCCTTACTAGGGTCTAAAAGCTCTACATGATACGACCATTACTAGTACCACAGGCTCATCTTTCACTACTCTCCCCACCAGATTGTACTCCACACCAGACTCCTAGCTATTTTTCAGAATTACCAAATTTTTACTACATCAGAAACACTTTGCAATGCTTCCCTGCTCTGGAACACTTTCTTCAAGCCCCTCACATGGCCTTCTGCCTCTGTTCATTTAGATCTCCATTCAAATGCCACCTCCCCGCAGAGGCTCTTTATGACATACGTTACAGCTCATGTTTTCTTGGCCATGTCTAATTTAAAAGCATGCAAGAAAAATGTAATTACCCTCCATAAGCACGCACAGCACACACACATACACACACTGCTGTCTCTCTCTATCCAGGTATGCTACTTAACTTCTTTCATACCAGTTATCACTGTCCAAAACATTACCATATATTCATTTTCTCTTTTCTCATTTGCTCTTTTTCCCTAGAATAAAGGCAGGCTGTTTTCATGGTGTTTATATACGTTACCACCATAGTCCTAGGACCTAGAACACTATCTAGCACAGAGGAGGTGCCCAATAAATATTTGTTGAATGCATGATTAAATGCTTCCCACACTCGTCACTAGACTAAGCCCCATCACAAGCCTCATTTAGACAGGTGCTGAGGGCTTAGTGAGCATTCAAGTAGACAACTTGCCTGGACTCTGACACAAAGGGCAGCCCCCCGTTGTCATATGTGGTTTGACCTTCTTCACCTATGGCCTTTTGCATCATCTGTACCCCCACACTTGGAAGAGCGACTAGGCCGGCCAGAGGAGAGCATTTTCTTGACCTTCTGAGGTTTCCTTTAACTCTGTGGTCTTACTTATTTCTCTGACGACATACATTTGCATTTCACTCTCTTCCAGTTGCTAAATATCCTTTCCATGCCTTGCTTACTGTGTAGCTGATCCTCTTTCCCTAAAGCTAAGTGAACCATTTGTTTTGCTTAATCTACTGCATGAATGCACTTAATTATTTTCCTGCAAACGAAAGCTAGGTAGAGGAAGGACCATGTCTTGTTGGCTGCTATATCCCCAGTGCCTGTGTGCATTGGATGTGGCCTGGTGCACAATAGACTCAATACACATTGGTTGGATGAACACATGAATATATGATGAGTCCAGTTTATATCTGCTATGCTTGGCTGAGTACTTGTATTCCTGATATACTGTGCCAGATACTGAGGGGTCAGAACACAACTAGTCTTTATTCTAGAGTTGTCCTTGTCTTCTCTGGTTCTGCCTGGCTCACCGAGCAGCAGTCTACCCCTTCCGGGAAGGGTTCTTCCTAATGCCCCTTTCAGCTGTTCTCACTGCCTCCAACACCAATTACACAATGCCTGATAACTTCCCCTGGCATTCTGCATGTTGGCATCTGGATTCCCCACCCCTAACAAGTCCCATGCCTCCTCTTGAATCTGCCATTGCTAAGCACCAGCTGATGATTGCCCAGACAGAAGCCATCTGCTGGTGATTAAGGAAAGTTAAATAAGCAAAGGAGCTCCAGGAAAGTTTAGCAAAAAATAAAATAAAATATAATATAATAAAAAGATATGTACAGAGAATTGGCAACCAGTTGGCCCCCGTGACACAAAGTTCATTGCAGCTATGTTAGGCGTGCATCCCTCAGGATTTTCATTGTGGCTACGTTAGGCATATGTCCCTCAGGATTACTCAGCTTACTGGCTCATGGGAAGCCCTTCTGATGAAGCCCGCCCTCATGCTCCTTCCTAGCACAAAGGCAGCCCCCAGCACTTCATTAGATGCTTCTGTCATTCACTCTACCTAAAATACAGTCTCATTTGGGACCAGGGTGGGCCCAGTTAAGGGCATCAGTTCGGTGCTAGCCATATAGTATTTAGTGAACTTTGTATTGGGTAGTCAACAATGAACAAAACAGACACTATCCTTGATCTTATGGAGACGATAATAGAGTGGAGCCATAGTTTGGATGACAGAGATGGGAAGTGGGGTAAGAGATCTGATCAAAAATGTTGCTCAGAAGGCAATAGGGTCAAAACCAACAGTTAAAACCTGAGCTAAAGATATGGTATGAAACCAAGGGCCAGACGCTAGCTGGACATGGAATGTGGAAAGAACAAGGTCAGGAGAGAAGCCAGGAGGGTCCTTGGTGACTAATAAGGATGGGACTAAGACTCTCAGAGCTTACTTTTAGTTACCATATGTTTCCTGGTGCACTAAGAGGTCAGAAGGGATTTTCAGAAATAAGGTGGCCTCACTCCATGCCCAGTCATTTAGTATTTGTTAATTACTACCATGTACTAGTCTTATACTATATGACCCAGGAAACAGAGATAAATAAGATGCAAAGCTAGTCATAGGGTTGTTAACAGGCTTATGAGAAAGATAAAGACCACATATATTGATTGAAATATTAAAACACTCAAGAAGGTTCTGTTTCGGTTATCTAATTTTTTGCTTTATCTTTTTTTTTTTTTTTAATGTGAAGAACCTTAGGAGAAATGCTGTGGAAGTTTAAGCTGTGTATGTATGTATTTCAAGCTTAGAAAAATAGGAAAAGTGACACTTTTCTGGGCCTTGAAAGCCATGTAGGAATTGGACATAAAACCATGTAATCAGGAAGTAAATAAAAAGGAAGTTGTAAAGCAATAGAATGTAGAGGTAAGGAACACGAACATGGGTATTAAATTGATCAAGGTCCAACCTTAGCCCAGCTACTTAGCAGCTGAACGAACTTGAGCAAGTAACTTAACCATTTCTATGCCTCAGTTTCCTTAGCTAGTGTGGAGATTGTTTTCAAAAGTGGCCACACTTCCTCCCATACTCCTTACAAAGTGACGTTGCCATTCTTTCCTTCAAGAGGGGAATCTAGTTCCCCTCCCTTCCATTTGGGCTGGGTACGTGCTTTGAGGAATAGAATCTGGCAGAAGTGGTTCTGTGCTGGTCCAAGCTCACGCCATAAGAAGCCTGGCAGCTTCTGCTTTCACCCTCTTGGAAGCCAGCCAGCATGGAAAGAAATTTTAGCTAGACCACTGAACAGTCAGAGACCACTGACAGAAGGGACATGTAGAGGAGAATTGAAGCGCCCAGCAGACGGCCAGCATCAATGCCTCAGATGTCAGATGAGACCGTGTTGGATCTCCCCATCTTAGCTGAGCCACAGCAGACAGTGCACACAGGACTGAGATGAACAGCCTTGCTGAACTCTGCCCAAAGTCCTCACCCATAGAATCTGGAGCAAAGAAATGGCTTTTGGTCAAGCCACTATGGTCAGGGGTGATTTAAATACCTCCTTCATTGTAAACAGCTCAGCTATCTCCTTTGTTCACTACCTTATTACCACAACAGATGGAAGGGTTTGGTTAGCAACATAGAGAAATCTCCAAGTATTCCAGGTGTAGAGAACTTACCCATCCACTTGGAAAGCTGGGAAGCAAATGTCAGGGAGGCCAACATGGAAGATTGAGCCTGAGGATCTGAAATGGGCTCTGAACAGCCTGCCATCAAGTCCATGAAGTATCAAGAGCTCTGGGAAGCTCTGGATTGTGCCGTCCTGTTGCAGCAAAGCAAATGGTCTTGAGAGCTCATAGAAGAACCTCTCTGGATTCTGTACCTGTCCCTACTTAGGGCTGCAATTGACTGGAGAAGAGCAGCGTCTCCTTCCCTTACCCCTGCCAAATCTCCTGCTTCTGCTGCGTTTTGGTAAGCTCTAACCCAAACTACATGGGAAGGAGATTCTGAAAAATGGAGTCCATGGCTTCTTAGAGTTTTTAGCTGGAGTGCTAGTAATACTGAGTTGACAACAGACAATTCAGCCCAAAGTGCAATTCATTAGCTGTTAAGATTCTTGATCTACTCAGGTCTTTGAACTGGACTATGCTTTGTCCCCATTCCCAAAAGTTTCGTCAGGTCAGATGATACAGAACAACAACAGGGTGAAAAACAACTGAGTATCCAAAAAAGTCAACAGAATATTCCCCTCCTTGTCCCTTGAAAGTCGGAAGGCAGACAATAGCAGCAGTCCTGGGGTAGAACTGAGCGGATGGAGCAGAATACTCTGGGTGACTAGACTCATTAAAAAATACATATGCCAGCCGGGCTTGGTGGCTCAGGCCTGTAATCCTGGCATTTTGGGAGGTCAAGGCGGGTGGATTGCCTGGAGTTCAAAACCGGCCTGCACAACACGGTGAAACCCCATCTCTACTAAAATACAAAAAATTAGCCGGGCATGGCAGGATGCACCTGTAGTCCCAGCTACTCGGGAAGCTGATGCAGGAGAATAGCTTGAACCCCGGAGGCAGAGGTTGCAGTAAGCAGAGATCACTGCAGCCTGGCAACAGAGTGAGACTCCATTAAAAAAAAAAAAAAAAAAAAAAAAAAGCCTGGAAGGAAGGCTTCTAGGCTTCTGTAAAGGAAGGGAAAAAAAACATCTGCTGAGAGCTTGCTGAGAGCTACTCTTCCACTCAATAAAACCTTGCACTCATTCTAGACATAGGCTTCCAGACACAGATCAAGTTATCTGACTAGAGGAATTAGGACCTGCTCCCTCTAGTGACTGGGGGTTCCTGGGGTTTAGTATGATGGCGTTGTCTGGGAGATGTACTTAGTCTACAGACTTTATGAAAGATGCTGGTATTCACTTATTTACTCCACAAACATGTTTTGAACTCCATGAACTTGGAAGTTTTCAAGGATGTACAGTTTCTTCCCTCAAATTTGGCAGTAAATTGATACAAATAAGCCAAAAATATACAATACACTAAAATATATATGTTTAGTCAAAGGGAACATAAGGATGTTATCCAAACACCAAATGAGGAAGCAGGTGATTCTAGGGGTTTGGGGTGGGATTTGGAAAAGCTCAAAGTCAGATGGCTTTTATATTTGTACTTTTGAAAAATGACTAGAAATCCATAGCAGACAAAGAGGTTTGAGGAATTCCATGCATATGCAAACCCACAGAAACAACAAAGTGTGTGGCACTCCATGGACCCATAAATTGTGCAATAGGTCTCAGATCAAGTATGTCAGGAATACAGGTGACAACAGAGACAGGGTACAAGGAGGGGTAGGACCAGCCTGTAAAGACTTCTGAATGCCATCAGGAGAGTGTGAATTCTGTTCTTTTTGTTTCATTTCTTTTTTTCAGAGACGTGGTCTCACTATGTTGCCCAAGGTGCAGTGCAGTGACCATTCACAGGCACAGTCAGCCTCTAATTGCTGGGTTCAAGCCATCCTCCTGCCTCAGCCTCCTGAGTAGCAGGGACTACAGGTATGAGTCACTTCACCCAGCTTGGATTCTCTTTTTTAAGCCAGTATTTTCCAAAGTGGATTTGCAGGTGCACTACGTTCTCCAACAGGACACTGAAAAACTTTTTGATAATGGTAATATTGCTACAACAGTCCTTTAAATGAAACACCCAAATAAACTGAAGGTAGAATGGCACAGGGTTTAACTGAGGTTTTCAAAAATAATTAATTGCACACAATTGAATTGCTTTCATCAAAAATATAATTATTAGTGCAATAAAGTGTTGTATACTGTTAATATCAGGCGGGTGCAAGAGTAATTGTGGTTTTTGCCATTTGGTAAAACTTTTTGCAACAAACTAATAACAATATGAGTATTAATATTTTTCTATATTTCTTTAATTTTTATTTTTATGTTTTACAAGGTATATAATTTATGATCATGGTAGTACAGGTATATGATTTATAAATGCTTAAATAAATTTATGTTGTGGGTGCATGCCGAAAAGTATTTTACAAATAGATGTGCATAATGAAAACATCTGAAGGCCACTCTGGCAAGTGATGGACAGCCATCGGGGTATTTCATACAAAACACTGGCCTCTTAATGTGAGTATTTGGATATACCACTCTCATACCTGTTTAGAGAATAACTGAGGGAGAAGAGGATGGACACAAGGACACCACATAAGACTAATCAAGGTGGGAAACAGGGGTGCCAGATTTAGTTGGTTTTGATTATTTCAAGCTCATGAAATAAAAGGCAATTAAGACCGTTTGAAAGCAAAGGGCACCAACTTTCTAGTAGGCGCACACTTTCACCAGAAAAGTGAAGACTCTCCATCTTCATCCTGACAGAGAATCTTGTGCAAACGCAAATCCACTTAATCTCAGGGGTCTGGGAGATGCAAGGCCAGAAGCAGCATTGCACTCTTCCCAAAGTAGCTCACGCTTTTGGTGGCAGAGACAGAGGAGTTACAGGTAGTTTTTAAGCTAGGTTTTCAAATATCATGGAGACTTCTTCCAGTAGAAACGGATTCATAGGGCATTCCAGCCCACAAGATTATACATGCAGAAGAACAGAGCAATGAGAGTGTCTCACATATGCAGGAAATAAAGACGCCCTTAAATTGAGCCAAGGATGGGAAGTTAAACTGGCCAAGATTATGAAGTGCTAGGAATGCTGTGCGTTCTCGGGAATTTTACACCTTATCACGCAGTCAGTTTAGACAATGAATATCCTCTAGAAGTTTACGGGAACGATCATTTTCGTCGTTGGAGACGTAGAGGTTGGAAGGAAACATGAAAACGGCCAAGCTCTCCCAGCAACTGCAACTCTGGGAGTTGGCTGGCTTCTGTCGTTGCACCTTAAGACCACTAGGGGGCGGACTCACTCCATCGCATCCCAGAAGCTCTCTGTCTTAGCTCAAAACTTCAACCAGATTTCACGTAAGTTCTCCAAGTAACTGTACTCTTGGGTACCGTTCTATATATTGCCTGTCCTCGGGGGAATGCACTTTTTCTGCAATTAATGATGTTTTATGGGTTTTTTCCAAATAGTCCTTGGGATTCTCCAGATCAAATTCTAATCTGTTCTTCTGGCATTTTAGTTTTCAAACGACACAGATGACATTCCATGGGACTGACAGACCTTGCAAACACCATTTTGCTTTACAAAATGTAGCACATCATGTAGCCTAACCTCATACCCTCCATGTAGTAGACAAAAAATAAGTCTCAAATAGGAGAGTAGTACAGTGGAAAAATAAAAGTGGCTGGAGAGAACAGCATACTGGTCAGGAGGCACACTTAAGTGGGTGTGAATCTTGTCTTCAGCACTTTATGAATGAATAGTTTGGGACTATCCCTCGCTCCCGTGTCTTCGTTTCCCGTCTTATCTTTCTCAAATTAAATTAGGTTTTTTGTTTGTTCGTTTTTACAAAATGCTTTTAAAATGCCCCAGAAATGGCCAGGAATTAATAAGAACTATATGCATTAGGTATTAACATTATAAGTTCAAAGATTATATTTTCATATTTAGAAATTGTACTTGTGCTATTGTAAATATAAAAGTTATTTTTTATGTGCAAACTCCATTTTTACCTTATGAAATCTAATCTCTTTATCATCTTATATTTGGCATACCTTAATGTCTCTTTCAGATTACTTTATTTTCTGTACTTCTCAGAGTGCAAATTTTTCCCTTTTGTTTTGCATCTCTTGACTTAGCCAACAAATGTTTACTTAATATTTACTATGGTACCAATCATTGGCAACATAGCAGTGAACAAAACAGACAAAAAGCTCTGCCCTCATGGAGCTCACATTCTAGTGTGGGGAGCAGAGAGAGAATAAACTATCAGTGTATGTCATATGCTCATGAGAATTAATGGTGTAAGAAAAAAATAAAGTAGAAAAGAGAGGAGTTGCAGTTCTACATGGAGTGGTCAGAAAAATTCTTATTAAGGTGATAATTTCTGAGCAAAGACCAGGAAGAGATTGAGAAAAAAGGACATACAGATATCTTGGGAAACAGCTTTGCAGGCAGAGGAAAGAACAGGGGCAGAGGCTCTGCGTCAGGAGCCTACCTGGCACATTTAAGAAGGGCAGTGTACCAGCAGTGGACTGAAAGAGGGAGAGAATCCTCAATCAAGTCAGAGATCACAAAAGCCAGGCTATATAGGGCCTCTCAGAACATCATGAGGATGGTGGCTTTTACTTTGAAGGCAGTCGACAGGTGCTTTAGCAATGAAATGATGTTATCTGATTGTTTATAAACTCTGGCATGATTCTGCGTGAATGTTCACATGGCAGCCATAAAAGCTGGAAGGCTGTAAAAGCAGGCTTTTGCAATAATAAAGATGAGAGATAAGGATGATTTCTGAAAAGATGCTAGCAGTGGAGGCAGTGAAAAATGATTGGCTTCCGGATATTTTCACAAGGTAGACTCCACTAGGTTTGCCGATTTACATTTGAAGTACAAGAATGAGAAGAAACAGGATGATTCCAAAATTCTTAGCCTGAGAAGGCAGAAGGATGGAGTTTTCATTTCTAAGATGTAAAAGACTGAGAGAGGACCAGGTTTGACATGAACCTATTCAAGTTGCCAACAGGACTTTTCTCGTAATTGGCTACAGCAGCTGATTCTCAAGTTTATAATGAAAATCGAAATTAAAAGAATAGCCAGGAAATTCTGAAGAAAAGGAAATTGGGAAGTAGGGGAACTAAGTCTAAAATTTATGGAAGATCATAATTAAGCCTCTATAATTAAAAAAAGGCTCATATTAGCATATAAGTAGATAGAAAGCTCAATAGAGCCAGTGGAGGTCCCAAATAGCTTTAACTGGATAGACAGATTGATAAGTAAATTGATAGATAAATAGATAGACAGATAAGTAGATAGATAGATAAATGATATATAGATGATAGATGACATAAAGAGATAGAATTTTACTTTCTGATAAAGATAGCATTTTAAATCAGTAGGAAGCAGATAGATTAGTTAGCAAATCGAATAGCCATGGGAAGAAAAAAGTGAAGTTAGGGCCGGGCGCGGTGGCTCACGCCTGTAATCCCAGCACTTTGAGAGGCCGAGGCGGATGGATCACGAGGTCAAGAGATCGAGACCATCCTGGTCAACATGGTGAAACCCGGTCTCTACTAAAAATACAAAAATTAGCTGGGCATGGTGGCACGTGCCTGTAGTCCCAGCTACTCGGGAGGCTGAGGCAGGAGAATTGCTCGAACCCAGGAGGCGGAGGTTGCAGTGAGCCGAGATCGCGCCATTGCACTCCAGCCTGGGTAACAAGAGTGAAACTCCATCTCAAAAAAAAAAAAAAAAAAAAGTGAAGTTAGATCTCTGTCTACGTCTCATAACAAAATAAGTGTCAGATGAGTCAAAAATATTATAGCAAAAATTAAACCACAAAAGAATTCAAAGAAAATGTGGCAACACTATATTATTGCAGTAGAAATGGCACTTCTAAGCATGACACAAAGCTGTGAAGCCCCATTCCCCAAAAAGTTTGATAATTCTGGCTACATTTTGAAAACAAAATTTCTACATGGTAAAATACTATAGTCAAGGCCAAAGACCAGAAAAAAATGTGGAGAAAATAATAGCAACATAAATGGTAGTGAAACATCTACTTCCCTTAGTGTATTATGGTATATACAAACCAGCAAGAAAAGGATTAACTACCCAGTAGAAGAAATCTGGGTGAAGGTCATGATTTCAGAAAAAAAATAAATGCAAATGTCTTTTTTGAATGGCATTTAAACTACTGCAGTTAAAATAGTGCATTGTTTGAAATACAAACTTTTTGAGTTTTAAAATAATGCAATGAAAAATAATAAATAATAAAACTGAAACTAAATGCAGTCATTTTTTACTAACCTAACTGGCAAATAACCACAAGCTCTGAATTGGCAAGCAGGGGAGAAACAGATGTTCTTGTACATAGGCAGCAGAGACTCTTGGCAAGGAAATCTGGTCATATTTATCAGTATTTAAATGAAAATACCCTTTTGCCCAATAGTTCTCCTTTTGTGAATTTGCCCTACAGACATACTCAAGAACTTTTAGGCCAGGCATGGTGGCTCATGCTTGTAATCCCAGTAATTTGGGAGGCCCAGGTGGGCAGATGACTTGAGTCTAGCAGTTCAAGACCAGCTTGGGCAGCATAGTGAAATCCCATCTCTATTAAAATTACAAAAATTATCCAGCCATGGTGGTGCATTCCTGTAGTCAGCTACTTGGGAGACTGAGGTGGGAGAATCTCTTGAGCTTGGGAAGTCAAGACTGCAGTAAGCCAAGATTGTGCTACTGGAATTCTTCCAGATCTTGTCTAAGACCATCAAAACATTACCTCTATGAGTCTGCAAGAACCACGGTGCTATTGTGCCTGGGGTGGCCCCTAATGCAAATACAGCTTAGATCACGACATGTAAGTTTTTTCAGATACCTGGAACTCCTTCCCAAAAAGAACAGACAGAAGCAAGCCCAGATTGTGAAGACTACACTAAGTACCTAATCCTTCAATGTCCAGAGACAGATAACCATCCACAAGTATAAAGACAACTCAGGAAAACATGCTTTCACCAAATGAACTAAATAGACACCAGGGACCAATCCTAGAGAAACAAAGATATATAACCTTTCACACAGAGAATTCAAAATAGCTCTTTTAAGGAAACTCAAAGAAATTGAAGATAACACAGAGAAGGAATTCAGAATTGCATCAGATAAATGTAACAAAGAGATTGAGATAATTAAAAAGAATCAGGCAGAATTCTGGAGCTGAAAAACGTAATTGACATACTAAAGAATACATCAGAGTCTTGTAATAGAAGAGTTGATCAAGCAGAAGAAAGAATTAGTGAGCTCAAAGACAGGCTATTTGACAATACACATCAGAAGTGACAAAGAGCAAAGAATAAAACACAATAAAGCATGCTTACAGAATCTAGAAAAGAGCATCAAAAGGGCACGTCTAATAGTTATTGGCCTGAAAGATGAAATAGAGAAAGAGATAGGGGTACAAAGTGTATCCAAAGGGTTAATAACAGAGAGCTTCCCAAACCTAGAGAAAGAGATCAATATCCATGAAGGTTACACAGAACAAGAAAGTTACAGAACACTAAGCAGATTTAACCCAAAGAAGCCTATGTCAAGGCATTCAAAAATTAATATAAAGAAAACATCCTAAAAGGAGCAAGAAAAAAGAAGCAAATGACAGACAATGGATCTCCAATGTATCTGGCAGCACATTTTTCAGTGGAAATTTTACAGGCCAGGAGACAGTGACATGACATATTTAAAGTGCTACAATTTTATATCTGGCAAAAAATAGCCTTCAAACATGAAGGAGAAATAAAGACTTTTTCAGACAAATAAAAGTTAAAAGAGTTCATCAACACCAGACCTGCCCTACAAGAAATGCTAAAAGCAGTGCTTCAATCAGAAAGAAAACGATCTTAATGTGCAATAAGAAATCATCTGAAGGTGCAAACTCGCCATAATAGTAAATACATGGAAATACACAGAATATTATAACACCATAACTGCAGTGTGCAAACTACTCTTATCCAAAGTAAAAAGACTAAATAATAAGCCAATCAAAAATAATAATTATAACAACTTTTCAAGACATAAATGGTACAATAAGATATAAATGAAAACAACAAAAAGTTTAAAAGTGAACCATAAAATTAAGATGTTGACTTTTTATTAGTGTTATTTTTGCTTGTTCATTTGTTTGCTTATGTAAGCAATGTTAAGTTGTTATCAGTTTAAAATAATGGTTTATAAGATAGTATTTGCAAGCCTCGTGGTCACCACAAATTAGAAAAAAAGAGGGATAGCATGGGGAGAAATACCAGATATAGGTGATTGGGAGGAAGGCAGCAAATCACACTGCCATGTGTGTACCTATGTAACAATCTTGCATGTTCTTCACATGTACCCCCAAACCTAAAATGCAATAAAAAGTATATATATTTTAAAAAAAAAAAGAACATTAGAAACACACACAAAAGAAGTAATAAATTAAATTATATCACCAGACAAAAATCACCTTCACTAAAGGGAATATAGGGAGAAAGAAAAGAAGAAAGAGAAGACGACAAAACAACCAGAAAACAAACAACCAAATGGCAGGAGTAAGTCCTTTCTTATCAGTAATAACATTGAATGTAATTGGACTAAACTCTCCATCAAAAGACATAGAATGGCTAAATAGAAAAAAAAAAAAATACAAGAGCAAAGCAAGTGATCTGTTGCCTGCAAGAAACACACCTCACCTATGAAGACATGCAGGCTGAAAATAAGGAGACGGAAAAAGATATTTCATGCCAGTGGAAACCAAAAAAGAGCAGAAGTCACTCAACTTTCGGCAAATGAAATATTTGCAAACTCTCCATCTGACAAGGGATTAATAACCAGAATATATAAGGAGTTCAAGCAACTCTTTAGGTAAAAAATCCAATAATCCAATAAAAAAATGGGTAAAAGATTTGAATAGACATTTCCAAAATGAAGAAGTACAAATGGCAAACAGACATATGAAACGGTGCCCAACATCATCGCTCATCAGACAAATGCAAATCAAAACTACAATGAGATATCAACTCGCTTCAGTTTCATATGGCTTTTATTCAAAAGACTGGCAATAACAAATGCTGGTGAGGATATAAAGAAAAGAAGACACTCATACACTGTTGGTGGGAATGTAAATTAGTACAACCATCGTGGAGAACAGTTTGGAGGTTTATCAATAAACTAAAAATAAAGCTACTGTATCATCCAGCAATTTCACTCCTCAGTATATACCCCCCTGTAATAAAAGGAAATCAATATTTTAAAGAGATATCTGCACTCCCAGGTTTATGGCAGCAGTATTCACAATAGCCAAGATTTGGAAGCAATGTAAGTGTCTATCAGCAGACCAATGGATAAAGGAAAGGTGGACGTACAGATAATGAAGTACTATTCAGTCATTTTTTTAAAAATGAGATCCTGTCATTTGCAATAACACTCGTGGAACTGAAGGTCATTATGTTACGTGAAATAAGCCAGGTGCAAAAGGCAAACATTTTATGTTCTCATTTATCTGTGGGAGGTAACAATTAAAACAATTGAGCTCATAGAGACAGAGTGTAGGATGGTTACCAGAGGTGGAAGGGGGAATGGTTGATAAGTGTAAAAAAAAAGAAATAAATAAGACCTAGTATTTGCTAGCACAACAGGATGACAATAATAAAATTAAATAATTTAACTGTTCCTTTTGAAATCACTAAAATAGTATAATTAGATTGTTTGAAATAGAAAGAATAAATGTTTAAGGTGATGGATAACCTATTTACCCTTAATTGATTTTTTTTTTTTTTTTTTTTTTTTTTTGGAGACATAGTTTCACTATGTTGTCCAGGCTGGAGTGTAGTGGTGAGATCTCGGCTCACTGCAACCTCTGCCTTCTAGATTCAAGTGATTCTCCTGCCTCAGCCTCCCTAGTAGCTGAGATTACAGGTGTGTGCCACCACACCCACCTACTTTTTGTATCTTTAATAGTGATGGGGTTTCACCATGTTGGCCAGGTTGGTCTCAAACTCCTGGCCTCAGGTAATCCACCCACCTCAGCCTCCCAAAGTGCTAGGATTACAGGTGTGAGCCACTGCACCCAGCCTACCCTTAATTGATGTTTACACATTGCATGCCTGTATCAAAATATTTCATGTAATCCGTAAATACATACATCTACTATGTACCCACAAAATTTTTAAAAAGAACACTGTTCATGTCCTTTGTCCGCTTTTTAATGAGATTATTTGTTTTTTTTCTTGTTGAGTGGTTTGAGTTCCTTGTAGATTCTAGATATTAGCCCTATGTCAGGTGCATAGTTTGCAAATATTTTTTCTATTTTGTAGGTTGTCTATTTACTGTTGATTATTTCTTTTCCCATGCAGAAGTTTTTTAGTTTAATGTACTCTTATGTGTCTATATACTCCCAGTGCTTTTGAGATCTCAGCCATAAAGTCTTTATCTGGACCAATATGCTGAAATGTTTCACCTATGTTTTCTTATTATATTTTATAGTTTCAGGTTTCACATTTAAGTATTTAATCCATCTTGAGTTGATTTTGTATATGGTAAGAAATTGGGGTACAGTTTCATTCTTCTGCCTGTGGATATACAATTTTCCCAGCACCATTTATTGAAGATGGTGTCCTTTCCCCAGTGTTTGTTCTTGACACCTTTATCAAAAATCAGTTGGCTGCAAATACATGAAATTCTTTTTTAGTCAGCTTAGCAATGTCTATTCCATTGGTCTGTGAGTCTGTTTTTATACCAATACCATGCTTTTTCGGTTACTATAGCCTTGCAATTTATTTTCAAGTCAGACAGGGTAATCTGCCAGCTTTATTCTTTTTGCTCAGGCTTGCATTGGCTAGTCTGAGCAAAAAGATCTTTTCTGGTTCCGTACAAATTTTACTATTGATTTTTCTATCCCTGTGAGAAAGAAGATCTTTTTATAGGGATTCCATTGAATCTGTACATTGCTTTGAGTAGTATGGTTATCTTAAAAATATTAATTTTGTTGATTCATGAACATGGGGTGTCTTTCCATTTGTTTGTGTTTTCTTCAATTTATTTCTTCAGTGTTTTGTAGTTTTTTTTTTTGTTTGTTTGTTTGCTTTTTGTTTTTTTTTGTTTTTGTTTTTGTTTTGTAGAGGTCTTTTATCTCCTTGGTTACATCTATTCCTAGGTATTTTTTGTAGCTATTGTAAATGGGATTGCCTTCTTGATTTCTTTCTCAGCTAATTCATCATTAATTTATAGAAACACTACTGATTTTTGTGTGTTAATTTTAATCCTGCAAAATACTGAATTTATTTATCAGAAGTTTTTGGTGGAGTGTTTAGGTTTTTCGAGATATGAGATTGTGTCATCTGCAAAGATGGACAATTTGACTTCCTATTTTCCAATTTGAATTTTTTAAATTTATTTTTCTTGCCTGATTGCTCAGACTAGAACTTCCAGTATTATGTTGAATAGAAGGGGTGAAAGTGGGCATCAGATGCCATTAACTCATATAATGAGTTAGGAAGTATTCCTTCTGCTTCTGTTTTGCAGGAGAGATTGTAGAGAATTGGCATGTTATCTTCCTTAAATACCTGATAGAATTCACTAGTGAAACTATCTGGGGCTAGTACTGTCTGTTTTAGAAGATTATTAATTATTGATTCAATTTCTTTAACAGATATGGAACTATTCATATTATCTATTTTTCCTCATTTGAATTTTAACAGATTGAATCTTCCAAGGAATTGGTTTATTTCATCTAGGTTATCAAATTTTTGGACATAGAGTTGTTCATATATACCTTTATTATACTTTTTTGTTTTGTACTTTAGGTTCTGGGATACATGTGCAGATCATGCAGGATAGTTTCATAGGTCCATACATGGCAAGGTGGTTTGATGCCTCCATTTCCCCCATCCCTTATATCTGGCATTTCTCGCCATGTTATCCCTCCCCACCACCGCCACCACCTGTTGTCTCTTCCCTAGCACCCCTACAACAGATCCCAATGTGTGATGCTCCCCTCCCTGTGTCCCTGTGTTCTCAATGTTCAACACTCGCCTATGAGTGAGAACATACTGTGTTTGATTTTCTGTTCTCGTGTCGGTTTGCTGAGAATGATGGTATCCAGATTCATCCATGTCCCTACAAAGGACACAAACTGATCGTTTTTATGGCTGCATAGTATTCCATGGTGTATATGTGCCACATTTTCTTTGTCCAGTCTATCATTGATGGGCATTTGGGTTGGTTCCAGGTCTTTACTGTTGTACACAGGGCTGCAATGAACATATGGGTGCCCTTAGCACTTTTTCCTTTGTTTCAACCCTGGTGATTCTGGAGATTATGTGCCTTGGGGTTGCTCTTCTTGAGGAGTATCTTTGAGGTGTTCCTTGTATTTTCTGTATTTGAATGTTGGCCTGCCTTGCTAGGTTGGGGAGTTCTCCTGGATAATATCCTGAAGAGTGTTTTCCAGCTTGGATTCATTCTCCCGTCACCTCTGGTACACTGATCAAGCATAGATTAGTTCTTTTCACATAATCTTATATTTCTTGGAGGCTTTGTTCATTTCTTTTCACTCTTTTTTTTTTCTTTTCTTGCCTTCTCATTTTATTTCATTGGGTTGATCTTCAATCTCCGATATCTTTTCTTCTGCTTGATCAATTCAGCTATTGAAACTTGTTTATGCTTTGCAAAGTTCTGTTGCTGTGTTTTTCAGCTCCATCAAGTCATTTATGTTCTTCTCTAAGTTTTTCTAGTTAGCATTTCATCTAACCTTTTTTCAAGGTTTTTCGTTTATTTGTATTGGGTTAAAACATATTCCTTTAGCTCAGAGAAGTTTGTTATTACCCACTTTCTGAAGCCTGCTCCTGTCAGTTCATCAAACGCGTTCTCCATCCTGTTTTGTTCCATTGTTGGTAAGGAAACTGATCCCTTGGTGGGGGAGAGGCATTCTGTTCTTTGATGGTTTCATCCTTTCTGTGCTAGTTTCTTCCCATCTTCTTGTATTTATCCAGCTTTGATCTCAGGGTGCTGTTTGGGGAGGCAGCCTTTCCTTTGTCTGCCTGCAGAGGTGCTGCTGGACTGCTGTGGATTTAGTGGAACTGCTGGGTGTATTTCCTGCATCTTTTGTTTACTCAGGAAGATTAGGCCTGCCTCTGCAATGGCGGCTGCCCTTCCCCTTCCAAGCTTGATTGTTCCAGGTCAAGCTT
>PVKV010031586.1:10236-20929 GCA_004027835.1 Alouatta palliata | reverse complement strand
AAGCAATTCTCCTGCCTCAGCCTCCCAAGTAGCTGGGACTACAGGCATGTGCCACCATGCCCAGCTAATTTTTGTATTTTTAGTAGAGACGGGGTTTCACCATGTTGACCAGGATGGTCTCGATCTCTTGACCTCGTGATCCGCCCGCCTCGGCCTCCCAAAGTGCTGGGATTACAGGCGTGAGCCACCGCGCCCGGCCTGAGAAACCCCATTTCTACTAAAAATACAAAATTAACTGGGCATGGTGGTGCATGCCTGTAATCCCAGCTGCTCAAGAGGCTGAGGCAGGAGAACTGCTTGAACCCACGAGGAGGTGGAGGTTGCAGTGAGCCAAGATCGCACCATTGCACTTCAGCCTGGGCAACAAGAGTGAAACTCCATCTGAAAAACTAATAATAATAATAGAAGAAAAATACTGCTTCACCAAAGATAACTAATATCTTGTGCAAATTCATCTTTATAATAATGTACACTTTTTGAAGTAAAAATTATGTAAAAGAATCAGTTATCGATCGGTTACACTAAATTGGATATATAATGAAACTTATTAAACTACAAGGTTAGGGAAGTAGAGCATATGATACCCTATAAAAAAATCTTAATTGAGCAAGTCCATAGCATAAGTCTTTGGCTACATGAAGACTTATTTATTGAATAAATGTTTTTTATTCAACAAACATTTAGGAAGTGCCTAAAATTGAAGAGGCATTGTGGAGAAACAGCTACAAACAGGCGCTTTACAGAGAAAACCAGCCAGCTAAGTCTCATGTAAGTAAGTGCTGAACCTGTTTAATAAGGAAGTAAAAATTAAGACCACATTGAGGTACTATTTTGTGTCTCTTAAAAGTTTAAGAAAGCCAAATATGAGACTATGAATCAGTGTAAACTCGTCTTCATTATAATGCATGTGTAAATTTATAAAATCACAACCAATTTGACAGGTTTTTTTGTAAAGTTACACGTTGACACAATTTGTGACCTAAAACTACTCCTAGACATACATTCTAGAAAAACCTGCACATATTTGGAATGCTAATAGTGGCACTTTTCATAACAAAAACAACTGGAAATACTCTCAAAACCCAGTGACACGAAATAAGTGTGTAATTAAATATTGTATTTATCCAATGAAATAATATACAGCAGTGAAAACAGTGAACTACACACATGGATGAATCATAGGAAAATAATTTCAAGTGGAAAAGCAATTCTCAAGAGACTGATACTGTATGATATCTCTGCAAACTAAAAACTGCTCAGGCATATGAAAACCTATGTTTATTTAAAATGAGGGCATGATAAATGCAAAACTCAGGCTAATGGTTGCATCGATGGGATAGGGAAAAGCACATGGGTGAATGCATGGTATTGTTCAAATTGAAGGTTTTGTGACAAATAGGTTCATAAAGGTTCATCATATTAAGCTACATAATTTCCTTACATGTGATGTATTTATTTGAGACAGAGTCTTGCTCTGTCACCCAGGCTAGAGTGCAGTGGCGCGATCTTGGTTCACTGCAACCTCTGCCTCCTGGGTTCAAGTGATTCTCTTGCCTTAGCCTCATGAGTAGCTGGGATTACAGGAGCCTGCCACCACCCCTGGTTAATTTTTTGGTATTTTTAGTAGAGATGATGTTTCACCATCTTGGTCAGGCTGGTCTCAAACTCCTGACCTCATGATGCACCCGCCTTGGCCTCCCAAAGTGCTGAGATTATAGGCATGAGCCACTGCACCTGGCCATGTTATTTTTTAATTTAGAAATATTTGTAAATTATTAGGTTAATTTTAAAAGTAATACTGTAATGCTCCCTCTTGAATAGCATATTTCTGTCTCTAAATTGGCTAGTTGTAGGACTGACAGTGGAATGCATATTTTCTTTCAAGGTAGTGTCTTGGAAAATCAACTTCAAGACAATAGAAAAACAGAACATTGTGGCATACAGTACACTTTCTCAGTAAGTTGTTCTTTTTCTGTCTTTGTAATTTATAAAAATAATGATTGATTGGCCAGGCACAGTGGCTCACGCCTGTAATCCCAGCACTTTGGGAGGCCAAGGTGGGCAGATCACAAGGTCAAGAGATCGAGACCATCCTGACCAACATGGTGAAACCCTGTCTCTAACTAAAAAATACAACAATTAGCTGGGCGTGGTGGCACGCGCCCTAGTCCCAACTACTCAGGAGGCTGAGGAGGAAGACTCACTTGAACTGGGAGGCGGAGGTTGCAGTGAGCCGAGATTGCACCACTGCACTCCAGCCTGGTGTCAGAGTGAGACTCTGTCTCAAAAAAAAAAAAAATAATAATGATTGGTTATTATTGTGTTTTATTTTATTTTGAGACAGTCTGGCTCTGTCTGTCGCCTAGGCTGGAGTGCGGTGGCGCAATTTCAGCTCACTGCAACCTCTGCTTCCCGGGTTCAAGTGATTCTCTTGACTCAGCCTCCCAAGTGGCTAGGATTACTGGCGTCTGCCACCACGCACAACTAATTTTTTTTGTATTTTTAGTAGAGATGGGGTTTCACCATGTTGACCAATCTAGTTTCAAACTCCTGACCTCAAGTGATCTGCCCACCTCAGCCTCCCAAAGTGCTAGGATTACAGGCCTGAGACACCACACCTGACCAGTTACTATTTTAAAATTCAAATAATAAGAAAATTAAATAGATAAATATTATTAAATAATTTTTATTAAAAAAGATAAAAACAAATTCTTATTAAATGAAATAATTTGTATTAAATAACATTCTTCCCATCTTCTTAGTCCATTTTGTGCTGCTATAGCAGAAGATCTCAGACTGACTAATCTATAAAGAATGAAAATGTATTCTCTCACAGTTTTGGAGGGTGAAAAGTCTTAAGAGTGAGCCACTGGCAGATTAGGGCCTGGTCTCTCTCCTTCCAAGATGGTGCCTAGAACACTGTGTCATCTGGAGAGGAAGACCATCATATCCTCATATGGCAGAAGATGAAGAGAGAGCAAACCACCTCCTGCAGGCCATTTTTATAATGACATTAACGTATTCATGAGGGCGATCCCTCATGATCTAGACACCTTCTGTTAAGCCCCATCTCTCAGTGCTTCAACTTCTACAATTCCATTCCCCAGATATAATGACTATGAATATTTTTGTTCATTACTCCTGACATTTTCTATGTATGTGCAAACATACGTGTATTTATACACATTAAACACATAACTTTATAAAAATGAAAACATAAACCTGTTTGCTGAAAACTATTTGGCAAATAACCTATTCCTTCACTTACAAAACATTTTTCATGTTAGAATCCATAAATCATTCTCAATACTTGTAGCGATTATATAGTTTTCCATTATAATAGATATGTCATAATTTAAACACTCATTTGATCACAGTTATTTAGGTTATTGCAATGTAACAGGACACTAAATGAGACTGTCAGTTTACTGGAGGCTTCCAAGTCTGCAAATAAAACAAAAGAAGCCAACTACCCACATTCTATAGTAAGATGCTAGACTATGTAGGTAGGACTTACTGTACAAAGGAGGTCTTTATAAACTGGCTTAGGACCCTGAAGTCATCATTCATCTTAAGATATAAAACCATTGAAGTGTATAAGATTGAAAAAGAAAAGTTTAAATTTTAGAATGAGACGATATTTTGAAAAATGCTAAAGATAAAAACAAAAGGTCTTTTTAGTTTACTCAAAATTAGATGGCAAGGATACATTGGTCCGATGTTTGGACAGTGATGGCAACAAGCAATTCTGTTCCTACTTTGCTTCACTTTCATAATCATTATCTGGTAGGAAAGAATAGAAGTAAAATTGGTGTATGAGAACTGAAGCCAAAGACGAATGGAGAAGAAAAGAATAATAGTGCAAACCACGAACCTCTAAAATAATTCATCTCTGCGCCTGGCAAAGTTCTGTTTGGAGCAGAATTATGAAATCTTCAAGGTATTGGATATCTTAGATGAATTCCCTGGCAACAAAATTAAGTGGAGAACTGAGTTAGAAAATATGTTGGGAGAGTTCTTAGAAACTACACCCGGAAGGAGTTGGTGCAGGCAGGACTGGCCAAAGCAAGAAGCTTTCCTACAGTGTGGCTGCAGCTGAGGTCCCAGCCAGTCCTGGGAGTTCAGAGTTGGATGGCTCTTCAGTGTTGTCCCACATTGAGGCTAGAGGAGTGGGCTATTTTATTACTGCATCAGTGAGCACTGGGAAGGGCGTGACTTTGGGTAAAGAAATTATAGTCTGCAGGTGATATCCCCAGCAGCTGGGGGTGCGTCAACCCTAAGGAGTGACTCTGGATGAAGTGCTGCAGTATCCACTATAAGAAGTAATGCAGGTTTTTCTTCCTAGTACTGATACATTTCTGTTTTAAGCCTTCATCTACTTTCACCACTTCTATGCTACTCTCGGGCTTATGGGAAATCATTCTGCCACCCTCTGCCCCCTCATTGCACTGGGGAGAGCAGGGCCTTGTGAGGTTGACTTGGGCGGCCAGGATATATCATGTGGACATTTGCACTAATTCTGCTCCTTCTGGTCAGGGAAAACCCTCAAGCTTTGCCTCATTGACTAGGGGTGCCCATATTCTCTCCTGTTCTTGGATTTCCAACTGTCTTGAGGATTTCTCCTCTCTCTTCCCAGAGTCTGAACAAATTTCCATAGCTCAGTGGACCAGGGTTAGAGCTGAAGGGAAGCAGAGGACCAGGAAAAGCAGACACTGCTCATAACTAATTTTCCCCCATTTAATTTTTGTGACCTGAATTCTCTCTAGGCCTAGCTTTTTTTTTTTTTTTTTAATATCCCAAAGCATAAGCTTCAGAAATTTTAAAAGCTCTTTCTTTGGTTTTCTGCTGTAACGGTCTTTCCCTAAGGCAAAGAATGCATTGGCTAAATGAATAAAAGACAAATAGTAAAAAATTCAGAGAAGGATTTTTCAGGTAATATCTCAAAATATTATCCCACCACAATTACACCCAAGGATACTGACCAGATTTGTGGTGAGATCCATGAAAGCTTGTAATAGCCTTTGATGGCTCATGAAAAAGGGAAAAGGATCAGATGATCAAAGTCAGCGAAAAGTCTCAATTTCACTTAAAGAAAGAAAAAGGAAGATGCTGTAAATTATAGATGGGCAACCTTAATGTTCTGCATGGGGAACATTTCAGACAAAACTTATCTCAGGCTGGGCACGGTGGCTCACGCCTATAATCCCAGCACTTTGGGAGGCTGAGGTGGGTGTATCATTTGAGGTCAGGAGTTTAAGACCAGCCTAGCTAACATGGTGAAATCTTGTCTCTACTAAAAATACAAAAATTAGCCAGGTGGTAGTGGAATGCACCTGTAATCCTAGCTACTCAGGAGACTGAGGCAGGAGAAGTGCTTGAGCCTAGTAGACGGAGGTTGCAGTGAGCTGAGATCACGCCACTGCACTCTAGTCTGGATGACAGAGTGAGACCCTGTCTCAAACAAAACTCATTTCTTTTTTTGATAGTTTGTCTTGGTCAAAGGCTGTTGAAATAGATATCTGGACATCAGCAAATAATTGGACAGTCTCCTGAAATGTCATTATGAATAAGATGTAAGAATGGGAACCAGAAGACAGAAGGGCAGGTAGATTTATAATACAGTGAACAGCCGTGCCCAAAGAGGACTGAACATAGCTACAGTAAAGTGTTCAAGATTGAGGTGACTGTAGAAACTATGGCATGTGCGGGAAGTTGGACAGAACTGAGGGTATGAAGCCTGGAGAAGAAAAGCCTCAGAGAACCTAGGGTAATATGAAAATGAGACCTGTCATCCTATGCAGGCTCATTCTGTGAGGCTCTGATATGGTTTGGATCTGTCTCCCCACTCAAATGTCATGTTGAATTATAATCCCCAATACTGGAAGGGGGGCCTGGTGGGAGGTGACTGGATCATGGGGCTGGATTTCTTATGAATAGTGTAACACCATCCCATTAGTGCTGTCTTCATGATAGTGAGTGAGTGAGTTCTCACAAGATCTGGTCATTTAAGTGTGTGGCACCCCCCACCTCACACTCTTGTTCTTGCCTTCACCATGTGAAGTGCCTGCTCCCCGCTCACCTTCCACCATGAGTAAAAGCTTCTTGAGGCCTCTGCAGAAGCAGATACTGCCGTGCTTCCTATACAGCCTGCAGAACTGTGAGCCAATTAAATCTCTTTTATTTATAAACTACCCAGTCTAGGTATTTCTTTATAGTAATGCAAGAATGGCCTAATACAGGCTCAAAGGAAAAAAATCGATATCGAATTTCTGATCACTAGAACTTGTCAGCTGGCGATAGTGGCTCATGCCTGTAATCCCCGCACTTTGGGAAGCCGAGGCAGGCAGATCACTTGAAGCCAGGAGTTCAAGATCAGCCTGGCCAACATGGCAAAAGCCCAGCTCTACTAAAATTACAAAAATTAACTGGGCATGTGTTAAGGTTAATACTGAGTGTCAACTTGATTGGATTGAAGGATGCAAAGTATTGGTCCAGGGTGTGTCTGCGCTGGTGTTGCCAAAGATTAACATTTGAGTCAGTTAATCTTTGAGTCAGTTAATAGGAAAGGCAGACCCACACTTATTCTGGGTGGGCACCATCTAATCAGCTGCCAGCATGGCTGGTATATAAAGCAGGCAGAAAAGCGTGAAAAAACTCGACTGGTCTAGCCTCCCAGCCTATGTCTTTGTCCCATGCTGGGTGCTGCCTTCCCTCCCACATTGGACTCCAGGTTCTTCAGTTTTGGTACTTGGACTGGCTCTCCTTGCTCCTCAGCCTGTTGTGGGACCTTGTGATCATGTGAGTTAATACTTAATAAACTCCCCTTTATATATATCTATCTAGCCTATTAGTTCTATCCCTCTAGAGAACCCTGTCTAGTACAGCATGATGGTGCATGCCTGTAATCCCAGCTACTTGGGAGGGAGGCTGAGGCAGGAGAATTGCTTGAACCCAGGAGGTGAAGGTTGCAGTCAGCTGCAGTCACGCCACTGCACTCTAGCCTGAGCAACAGAGTAAGACTGTTTCAAAAAAAAAAAAAAGAAAAGAAAAGAAAAAGAAAAAGAATTTGTGTCAGAAACAAAATAAAACAATCACATGCAAACCTGGGCTGTTGTGAGGTAATAAGCCTAGCAGCAGTGTGATGCCACAGCAGACTCATTCATTCCACTAAGTGTATGGAGTGCCTACCCTCTGTTCACAGAGAAGTAGAGAATGAGGTGAGATGCCTTCTGAGAGCTCCCACAGTTCCGAGCTACGATTCCACTTCTAGAAAATGTAAGTGCTAAACCAAAACCAAGTGAATTGCCACTTTTTGTTTTTTACCAAAATGTTTTATAGAAAAACCAGTGATTCAGAAAGAGGTTTATAAAAGCCTGTGGACGCACTCAGAGTCAATTTTATGGCTCATGGCTGGCAATATTAATAGAAGCACTAATAAAAGTTATGCAGTAATGAAACCCCTAAGCATATACTCATAAATCATATTCCCACAGGATTTGCTAGGGCAGGTTGTTTTTCCCTTGTGATGGAAGACATAAGAAATTTTACACTAAACTTAGCTTTTCCCCAGGAGACCCATAAACCTCAGTACAGGCTATAGCCTGGGGTAAAACCATGTTGTTTCAAAGATAAAACACCACTGAACATACAGATATGGAAAAAAAGTGACACTTTAGACTTACACAATGGAAATGTTTAGTCATCATACTTCATAGCGTAAGAGCACAGCACGTTGCTCAGTGGGCACTCCTAACTTAAAATTCCATAGGTTGATTTTCCACACTTCAGTTTTGCTAAGATCTTAAACCAAAGTTTGATGGGAAATTAAAACTTACATAGCTTTGGGGATGGCTGTTGTTTTTGCAGCTACTTAGCGCTGCTTTCTGATATTAGAGACTTTCTCTATTCTTCTTAGAAACTCCTTCTCCCACATCTGATGGAGCTACCAGTCATCAGATCTCCTCTGCCTCTGGGGTGCTACTCAGGCTGTTCTTCATCCACTTGGACAGTGACTGCCCCTGGGTAGTTATCTGACCCAAGGAAATCCAGAATCTTTTTACAGGGGTTATTAGAGATGCTAAGAGAAGGGTTGGGGAAAGCTTATCTCCTGAGATGATACACTAGAGCAGGAGTTCCCCAACCCCCAGGGCCACAGACCAACCAGTCTGTGGCCTGTAAAGGACCCGGCTGCAAGCAGGAGGTGAGCAGCAGGCAAGCGAGCATTACTGCCTAAGCTCTGCCTCCTGTCAGTTCAGTGGTGGCATTAGATTCTCATAGGAGGGTGAACCCTATTGTGAACTGCACATGCGAGGGATGTGGGTTGCATGTTCCTTATAAAAATCTAATGCCTGATGATCTGAGGTGGAACAGTTTCATCCCAAGACCATCCCTCCACCACCATCCATGGAAAAACTGTCTTCCATGAAACCAGTCCCTGGTGCCAAAAAGGTTGGGGACTGCTGCACTAGAGATCATTTGAGTGGAGATGCTGGGGTCCCATCCTTGCCACCATAAAGAGAGAGCTTCCCTGGGGGTAAACCAGTGGAGAGGAAGGAAGAACTGAGAAATAAAAAGGAAGGGACAGGTCTGGGCACAGTGGCTCACGGCTGTAATCTAAGCACTTTGGGAGGCTGAGGCAGGCGAGTCACCTGAGGTCAGGAGTTTGAGACCAGCCTGACCAACATGGAGAAACCCCATCTCTACTAAAAATACAAAATTAGCTGGGCATGGTAATCCTAGTTACTCGGGAGTCTGAGGCAGGAGAACCACTTGAACCCAGGAGGTGGAGGTTGCAGTGAGCCAAGATTGTGCCATTGCACTCCATGGGCAACAAGTGTGAAACTCCATCTCAACAACAACAACAACAAAAAAGGGAGGGACAGAAGCCTGATAATGTCTTTTGAATACCTGAATCCAGGGAGAAAACGTGGAGATATGAATGACTGGGTGAAGCAGAACCCACTCAGCTCAGCTTGAGACTGTGAGGTGACAGAGAAATAAACATAAACATTTGTTGTGTAAGCCACTGAGATTTTGAGTCATAACAGCTGTTAGCATCAACGAATCTGACTAATACAGTTGCCCACCATGTAACTCTTCACTACTATGTTTAAAATTCAAGGACTGTGATCAACCGACCCCACTCTGACAGTTAATTCACCTGTGAATTTACCTTTTCTGTAAATCTTCTCTTTCTATCCTTACTGTATTATTTTAGTTCAACTTTTGTTTGGATTCCTGACAGATGTAATTGTCTTCTGTGTCCTTTCTCCAGGCAGAGTGATGTTTCTGGAATGTTCCTCTAATCATATGCTTCTGTTTGTAACTTTCTCCCTTCAACCTCATCTCCTGCTAGTCCCTGCTGTATCCCTCTATGCTTGGAACATATTTTCTTATGTTCTTGTTTTCCAAGAACTGAATCTGACTCATCTTTTGGGGCTCTGTGTAAATATCCCTTTATCCATTAAGGCTGCCTCGAACATTTAGTCTGGTCTCATCCTAAGTGGGTGCCTCTGCTATGAGCTCCCATAGTACTTTTTATTTGTCTTAGTGGGGCACTTGTGACACCTTATTTACATTGCTTAATTGTCTGTTACCCCTCTCTGGATTTGAGGTATAAAGGCTTTTGGGCGTTGCATTTCCATGGCTTCGAACAATGCCTGGCACATAGCAAAATATATATAGATATATGTTATATGTATGTATTTACGTATGTCATATACATCATGTGTGCATATTTGTGCTTAATGACATGAATGAATCAATGACAAAATAGAGAAAATAAATATAAAAACCACAAAGATCCTTCTCCCATGCAAGGGTAGTAACTGATGTCTGAAGATAGTGAGTCTGCAGCAGGTAAAAACATTTCCTAGAAATCTTTCAAAATCTTTCAAAACTCAGTCATGTATTGGATTCTTTCTAACTTTTTTTTTCTTTGCTTGGCTTGGGAGATTATATCATCTCTGGAAGATAAAAATATCTTTGGCTTGGGGCAAAATAACTTACAGTTAAGAAACTAAGTTTATTTATTTTTTGGATTCTGAGTTTGATTCGTTGCTGAGGCTGATTGATTGTCAGAATTGTAAGCAGTTAAAAGTTTTCAAGAGTCTAACTCAGATATGTGTTACCTTTCAATTTGATTTTTCGTTTGAAGGTAGAGTGACATTAGTAATAATGGGGGTGATGAATAAAAAGGAATTTATATACCTAAAATTTTTGTTGACATATTGATATTGCCAGCATTCAACAGACATAACTATTTTGGAGAAGAGGGAAGCTTTATAAGGAATGAAGCAAAATAACTAGTCTCTCTGTACTTTGGCAATCCATATAGACATTAATATCCATTATTTTAAAGATATAGTTTTGAAATTAACATGTTGCAGGGTGCAGTGGCTCACACCTGTAATCCCAACAGTTTGGGAGGCTGAGGCGGGAGGATCACTTGAGCCCAGGGATTTGAGACCAGCTTGGACAACATAGTGAGACCCCATCTCTACTAAAAATAAAAAAAGTTAGCAGGGTGTAGTAGTGCATTCCTGTAGTCCCAGCTTCTCAGGAGGCTGAGGCAGGAGGATTGCTTGAGTCCTGGAGGTTGAAGCTGCAGTAAGCTATGAGCATGCCACTGCACTCAAAAAAAAAAAAAAAAAAAAAAAAAAAAAAAAAAAAAAAAAAAAAAAAAAAAAAAAAA
>PVKV010031586.1:0-10136 GCA_004027835.1 Alouatta palliata | reverse complement strand
AGGAGGTCATTAATTTAAGAAATCAATAAAAATCAAGAAGATAAACTAATTTACAGAGATTGTTGAAATGTCTTATGGAAGGCACAGTAAAATACAGCAGTATCCAATCCCTTTCTTTCTCACTCTGAACACTTATGAAAGATATACAACATCAAGTTCTACAGAAAAGAAAACCGCACGCAAATCCATTCCTGAAGATTTCTAAAAGAGAGAGGAAAAAAAGGGGAAAGAATGAGAATCTGAAAAAGCTTCAACACTGCCATAGGAATTTCATCCCAGGCCCAGCAACATGGTTATGCAAATCATTTCAGAAGTAGAGGATTGAATGATGCACATGGCTGAGAACGTTGTCTGAAATAATAGTATCTAAACCTGCATCCGGGGCCACCTGTGGATTGTCATAAGCTCTGATCTTGGCCCGTTTGCTCTTCAGTTCCATGGTTTCAATTCAACATTCAGACATTTTCTGCCATACAGGTTTCACAAAGCATTATGTTTGTGAGGGAAATACTTCAATGAAACATAAAATAGTCAGTTGTGCCAAAGCAACGGCAGCTGGTGGAGTTTATAGAAATGAGCAGAGCCCAATATGATGAATTATAAACATGCTTATGTTTAAAGCAAGTGCTGACATAAAAGAGGCAACAGAACACAGAACATGCTTCTGTTTAGCTCAGAAATATTCACAGTATCAAAGCCATGCATAGGCATTTAAAGATCCAGGAAATTCATATACTAGAGCATATTTTTTTCTCTCCTTCCTTGGACATCAGATGTGAGATGGAGTAAGGACCTCCTTAGAGGCCTGTGGGCACTCCCAAGCATGGAAATTAAGGAAAATCTTGAGTTCCTTCAAGTTCCAGGCACCTAGTTAGCCCTGAGAGGTAAATAAGCAATTTGATGAGCAAGAAGATAATAGTAGCCTAAAACAAGAGCCAAGGAAGCTAGAATCAAATGATATTTGGTTCCCGTGTACAAACTAAAGATAACATTGTAACATATGTCTCTGAGTTGTTTTTTGGCTCACCAAGCAGGTCTGCCTGCACACCTACCTGCACGCAGACCTCAGATAAGGGAGATCCGGGGACTGAACTCTGACCACCGTCTTTTGGTCTAAATTTCTTCCTGCAGGGCATGGAGAAAGTCACACCTGTGAGCTGCACCTAACATTCTTTTCTGCTGACCCCAAATTCTTCAACAAAGCTTGTCAAACCAGTTGCAAATCAGAAAGTCTTTGAATCTATCTGTGACCTATAAGCCCCGGCTTCAAGATATCCTGCACTTAAGGGCTAAAACCAATGTGTAACCTTGATTTATGGTTTTGATTTATGGTTTGGGCCCTAAACCATTGATTTATGATTTTGCCTATAGCTTCTGCTTTCCTTAAATTTACCCCTGCTTTATAAATCCTTACCTGCTAGTCACGGGGAAGGTCAGAGTTAAGTGTTAGCTACCTGAGCCTCGTTGCTTGGCACCCCGTCAGTAAACGCTTCCTTTCGCCTGCTGCAAACCTCCGTGTGGATATTTGGTCTCACTGTGCCGGTCGAGCAGAACCCATTTCAGTTCTACAACAGGTTTGAGGGTTGAGATAATTCTCTCCTTTCATTTATGGCATATTATCATCACCCCTGTTTCTAGTAGCCTTTTCTCTTTTCCCCCCGATCCCTGCCCCTCACTTCCTTTTCACCCTCTACTTCATAGTATAAAATTGTCCATAGGTACCAAGCAAGAGTAATGTGTTTGATATATGGCCTTGGTAATATAAACATCTTGGAAGAATATATTATATTTTTGGGTGAGTTGATGTTGAAAACCTGTGTTTATAGGATCGTACCATCACATCTCACTCTGTTCTTACCTTTCTCACCTAACACTAGATTTCTCAGCTCTCTTCATGTTGTTGTATGTACCTCTGGTTCATTATTTCTGACTCTAACAGGGTATTCCATAGTATACCTCCATCAGATTTAACATCTCCATTACCACCCACAATAAACTTAAATTGCCTCTAAATCTCTACTGTCATAAACAGTGTTGTGGGCCATGGTGGCTCATGCCTATAATCCCAGCACTTTGGAAGGCTGAGGTGGGAGGACTTCTTGAGCTCAGGAGTTCAAGACCATTCTGGGCAACATAGGGAGATCCAATCACTAAAAAAATAAAAACAAATAAATAAATTAACTAGGTGTGGTGGTACGTTTCTGTGGTCCCAGCTACTCAGGAGTCTAAGATAGAAAGACTGCTGGAGTGTTGAGGAGATTGAGGCTGCAGTGAGCCTTCATCTTCCACTGCGGCAACAGAGCAAGACCCTGATTCAAAAAAAAAAAAAAAATGTGATGGGCACCTTTCACCTTTGTATATGTGATATGGACAGGAGGCAGGGAAATAATGGGTAGAAAAAGGCAGTCCCCAGCAAGGGCCTCACCCTCCAGCCTGGACCCATGGCCCAAAGTGAGAACATGCATTCCTGTTTTTCTGCCTGAATGTTGCCTTTTCCAAAACCACCCTGGCCCTCCCTGGCCCACCCATCCTGTACCCATAAAAACCCCACAGGCCCCACTGGTGGAGTGGCAGAGTGGCAGGAAAAGGAAGACAAGAAGCAGTTGGACATCGGAGAGAAACAGCTTGACTGCAGAGGAATGGCTTGACAGTGAGATCTCAGAGAGGAATTCAGACGGGATTGACCGAACTCCAGGGGAACCCCATCTTTCCACTTCATCCCCTTTCCAGCTCCCTATCCTGCTGAGAGCCGCTGCCACCATTCAATAAAATCCTCCACATTCACTACCCTTCAATTTGTTTGTGTGATCTGATTCTTCCTGGATGCCAAACAAGAGCTTGGTATACAGAGGGCTGTCACACTGAACTATGAAACACTTATCTGCAGATGGCCAAGCTAAGAGAGCACACTGTAACACTCCCTATGGGGTGTCAGGGGTCACAGGCAACCTCCAGATGCTGCTGCAGGCCTGCACAGAGTTCTGCTCCTGCCAGTTGGCCAGAAGCGCTTGTCCTGGCCTCTGCCTCCTTTCACCTGCATGCTCCCCCTCCCATGAAGGTTTGAAAGCTGTGGGCTGAGTAAACTAGCCAACTCCCTGGCTAATCCTGTGATGGGGTCAAGGGAATTATTCTGTTTCACATGCACCTCCTCAACAATCTCTGTGTGAGTTGTTCTAGGGAAAGTGAGAAGGATTGATTGATTATTTGATACATACATACTTAATTCCAAAATGGCTGCAAAAGTCTACTCCCCAACCTTCAGTAGTAAATGAGGGTTGCTCTTCCCCACATTCTCACTAACACTTGGGATCATATGACTTTCCGATTTTAGCAATACTGTCTTATGGTTTTAATTTCTATTTTGCTATTTACTTGTGATTTTGGATCTTTTCCTAAAAGCTAAGTTCTTGGGCTTCCCCTCTGTCAACCTATTTATATTCTTAACCTATGTTTATATTGGACAATCTTGTATTTTTTCTTACTGATCTGCTAGAGTGCTTTAGGTACCCTAGTTCTGTACTGCTCCATATGGTAACCACTAGCCACAGATGGTTATTTAAATTTAAATGAATTAAAACTAAAAATTCCGTTGTTCAGTTGCACTATCCCCATTTCAAGTGCTCAGCAGCCCTGTGTGGATAGTGACTACCATATTGGAGAGTACAGATAGAAAACATTTCATCGTCACAGAAAGCTCTATCTTCTCCCAAATGATCTTCCAACTGTAAGTCTTATCTACCATGTTCTTCATTGAATAATGATCCTTAATATTCATATGGTCGTATCCACCTATTTTTTTACCCTCTCACGGTATCTTTTTTTTTTTTTTTTTAACACAGAGTCTCATTCTGTCTTTCAGACTGGAGTGCAGTGGCACCATCTTGGCTCACAGCAACTTCCACCTCTGAGGTTCAAGCAATTCTCATGCCTCAGCCTCCTAAGTGGCTGGGACTGCAGGTGCATGCCACCACACTTGGCTAATTTTTGTATTTTTTGGTAGAGATGGGGTTTTGCCATATTGGCCAGGCTGGTCTCGACCTCCTGACCTCAAGTGATCCTCCCACCTTGGCTTCCCAAAGTGCTGGGATTATAGCCGTGAGCCACCGAGCCATGAGCTCGGCCACCCTCTTGTGAAATCTTAAGAAGTCCTTCTCCATCCCCAAGAACTCAAAAAATATTCTTCTACATATTCTATATTCACTTCATAGCTTTACCTTTTACATTTAGGTCTTTGATCCGTTTGGAAGTCATCTTTGTGTATAGGGCAACAAAGTTTCAGCTTTATTTTTCTGTATGCAATGGGCCAATTTTCTAAATGCCATTTATTAAACAATGCATCCCTTTCTTGCTGTTTTGTGGGGCCACCTCTATCAAATAACAGATTCCCATAAAAACGTGTCTGTTTTGAGCTTTCTATTCTTTTCGATTTCATTCCATCTCATCCCATCCTGTGTCATTCTATTCCAATAGTTAGTTTGTTCGGCTTGTGCCAGATCTGTACTGATGGTTTTGTTGTTTGTGAGAAGACACAATCCTCTCTTAAAGCAGACTCTCCTAATTATGATTCAGTATTCATTCCCTTCCCTTTTCACTAACAGAACTTTCCTTCTCTGCTTGTGCATGTGCACTTAACCTCCACCATTGTGGACTGGCCTCCCAATTTTGTTTAGGACAGCAATATACTCAGCCAAAATAATCATTTTCCCAGACTCTTGCAGCAGGGGTTAGCCATGTGGTAAGGTTATAAATAATGAGATGGAGACATAATTCCCTGTGGGTGATTTTTGTTTCCTGAGTAAAAAGATCCCGTAGAAAGTTATTCATCTCTTCTCCCTTTCCTTCTTTTCTTGCCTAGAATGTAGACAGTATTTTGAGATAACACACATGGGGACAAAGGTGTGCATCCTAAGGATGTAAGGACAGGAAAATGCAAAGAACCTCTGTGACTGGTAGCATTGTTTAGCTGTCAGTATGAACCCAACTGTCTCTTGGCTTGTAGCGTGAGTTAAACCATCCTTTGTCTATGCAACTTCTATGGTAGGGCTTTCTGATATTTGTATATGAATACACTTCTGACACAGCCTACCTTTCCCCTTCTTTTCTGAAATTGCTTTACTTAGACTTTAATTTTTCTATATAAACTTTAGAATAAAGTGTTCAAGTCTCTTAAAAACCTTCCCTTGGGGCTGGGCGTGGTGACTCACACCTGTAATCCCAGCACTTTGGGAGGCTGAGGCAGGTGTATTGCCTGTGATCAGGAGTTCAAGACCAGCCTGGCCAATGTGGTGAAACCCCATCTATACTAAAAATACAAAAATTAGCTGAGCATGGTGGCGAGCACCTATAATCCCAGCTAATAGAGAGGCTGAGGCAGGAAAATTGCTTGAACCCGAGAGGAGAGGCTGAGGTTGCAGTGAGCCAAGATTGCGTCACTGCACTCCAGCCTAGGTGATAGACCAAGACTCTGTATCAAAAAAAAAAAAAAAAAAAAAAATTGGAATTTTGATTGGAATTGCATTAAACATATAGATTAATATAGGCAAAAGTGGACTCTTTACAATAATAAGTCATCGCAGCTGCAAATATGGTCTGTTGCGCCATTTATTTAGATCTTCCTTCATGAAAGAATTTTAGTCAGTTTTTTTGGTGAAGATCCAGTGCATGCTTTCTTGGGCTAATTTGTGATTGAAGATCCAGTACAAAATGCTTATTGCATCTTGCCAGTTCTAATATGTACTTTGTTTTGTTGTGCCTTACATTTAAACATGTCTGCAGTGTGGACTCATCTTTAGATTAATGACATCTAATAGTCACAGTTGGCAGTTGGTAGTGTCCTCTCTGTCTCCTTTGTGGTACACAAAATAACGATACATTGACACATAGATGGTTTTGATTCAAAGAAATATAATATATATTTTTTTATTTAATATTTTTTCTTTGTTTCTTTCTTTCTCTTTTTTTTTTAGAGACAAACTCACTCTGTTGCCCAGGTTGGAGGGCAGTGGAGCAATCATAGCTCTCTCCAGCCTCACATGCCTGGGCTCAGGTGATCCTCCTGCCTCAGCCTCCCAAGTAGCTGGGACTATAGGCGTGTACCACCATGCTTGGCTAATTTAAAATTTTTTTGTAGAGATAGGGTCTCACTGTGTTGCCCAGGCTGGTTTTAAAATCCTGGTCTCAAGTGATCCTCCCATGTTGGCCTTCCAAAGCACTGGGATTACAAGTGTGAACCAATGCGCCTGGCCCTATTTAATATTTTGTATTTGTTGATTTTCTTTCTTTCTTTTCTTGTTCTTTTTTTTTTTTTTTTGGTCCATTTTCTTAACACTTTCAATAGATCAAAATCAAAACTGATCATTTTCTAGAAATGCTCATTAACTTTCCAAATTACTGTATGCACTACTTATTCTGATAATTTATAATACTGAGGGTATTTTTACTTTTTTTTAAATATATATACTTTTTATTGCATTTTAGGTTTGGGGGTACATGTGAAGAACATCCAAGATTGTTACATAGGTACACACATGGCAGTGTGATTTGCTGCCTTCCTCCCCATCACCTATATCTGGTATTTCTCCCCATGCTATCCCTCCCCAACTCCCCACCCCCCACTGTCCCTCCCCTTTTTCCCCCTAAATGACCCCCGTGTGAGATGCTGCCCTCCCTGTGTCCATGTGTTCTCATTGTTCAACACCCGCCTATGAGTGAGAATATGCGGTGTTTGATTTTCTGTTCTTGTGTCAGTTTGCTGAGAATGATGGTTTCCAGGTTCATCCATGTCCCTACAAAGGATGCGAACTCATCGTTTTTGACGGCTGCATGATATTCCATGGTGTATATGTGCCACATTTTCCCTGTCCAGTCTATCATCGATGGGCATTTGGGTTGGTTCCAGGTCTTCGCTATTGTAAACTGTGCTGCAATGAACATTTACATGTTTTTGTAGATAAAGCCAATCCATTTTTTTGTTTTGCTTGTACTTTTTTAAAATAAAATTATTTGAAAAGTATTATATATAACAAACTCCCATAAGATAGCCTCACAGATGAACAAATATCAACATTTTATATTTGCTTCAATTCAATTTTCTTCTCTTCTTTTTAATGATAAAAACATAAAGTTTTCACTTTATGTATTAGCTTAATTTATTTTATTTAATAATAAAATTATGATAAATGAAATTCCCCTACTTTTTTTTTTCCTTTCTCATATCTCACCCTCCCAGTACTGTTTTATGGATTTAGAAATTTTCCGCCTGTATGACATCTTTAGTCTGTGATATTTCTTCCTTTTTTTTTTTTTTTTGAGACGGAGATTTGCTCTGTTGCCCAGGTTGGCGTGCAATGGCACGATCTCAGCTCTCTGCAATCTCCACCTCCTGGGTTCAAGCAGTTCTCCTGCCTGTCTCCCAAGTAGCTGGGTTTACAGGCACACTCCAACATGCCTTGCTGATTTCTGTGTTTTTAGTAGAGATAGGGTTTCACTATGTTGGCCAGGCTGGTCTTGAACTCCTGACCTCAGATGATCTGCCTGCCGTGGCCTCCCAAAGTGCTATGATTACAGACAAGAGCCAATCTGCCTGGCCAAGTCTATGATATTTCTGCAATTTTCATTTAACATTATGTTTTTTAGTTCTTGCTGTGTTAGAAGATATAGCTGTAATCTCTTTATTTTATTATTATTATTATTTTGGAGATTGAGTCTCACTCTGTCTCCCAGGCTGGAGTGCAATGGTGCAATCTTGGCTCACTGCAGACTCTGCTTCCCAGGTTCAGGGGATTCTCCTGCCTCAGCCTCCTGAGCAGCTGGGATTACAGGCACATGCTATAATGCCTAACTAATTTTTGTAATTTTAGTAGAGACAGGGTTTTACCATGTTGAGCAGGCTGGTCTCCAACTCCTGATCTCAAGTATCTGCCTGCCTTGGCCTCCCAAAGTGCTAGGATTTCAGGTGTGAGCCACCATGCCCAGCCATAATCTATTTATTTTAATGTCTGAGTAATATTTTATAAATTCCTTTACTGAGGGACTTTTGGATTGTTTCCACTCATTTGTTATTGCAATCACTGCTGCAATGAACTTTGAACATGTTTCCTTTTTCATGTTCAGGTACAAAGAATTCCTAAGTCCTACCTTCTAGTCTCTTGATAAAGGCAATCTATTCTTAAAATGAAAAAAATAGATAAGTTCTTTGATTCTTTTCAAAAAGAAAATACGTAATTTATAAAAGCTCTAAGGAAACTTTACCCCCTTTGTGTGAAGTAACTGCAGTGTATGAGTGCATTCTAATGAACGGTCATTGTAATTACGTTTCATGAAGGAGTTCTTATCAGAATATCTACATTCTTTTTTATTCCATTGGAATAAAATTTCCTTTGAAACTAATTTTTAAAAATACTCCCTGCTTTTTCTCCCCCAAATCAAGCACAACTTAAAATGTAGATTTGCATAATTCTGTTTCATCAGAAATAGTGAAATCTTACTATATGTGTTTAAGGCAACAATATCACTGCATTGTTCAATATGTAAATCTAGTATTTATCTGAACACTTATACAATACCCTATACACGTTTCTGTATACTATAGAAACAGTAGGATTTATGCAAATACATATTTATTTGACGGGAAAATTTAATTACATAAAAATGTATTTCATTTCTATGATCTTATTCTTACCATACTTTCTTAGATTCTATATTTGTCTTTTGGCATCTGTTTATCACAGGGCCAATTGTATTAACTTTTTTTTGGCAGGGGGTTGGACAGAGTCTTGCTCTGTTGCCTCGGCTGGAGCGCAATGACACAATCTTAGCTCAGTGCAACCTCCGCCTCCCGGGTTCAAGTGATTCTCTTTCCTCAGGCTGAGTAGCTGGGATTACAGGCGCACACCACCCTACCTGGCTAATTTTTGTATTTTTAGTAGAGATGGGGTTTCACCATGTTAGCTAGGCTGATCTTGAACTCCTGGCCTCAAGTGATTCACCTGCCTTGGCCTCCCAAAGTGCTGGGATTACAGGCATAAGCCACTGCACCTGGCCTGTATTAACTATTTTTCTGTATTTTGTGTTCTTGATGCTCTGGCATTTGAGGACCTTACAGACCCAGGGAGAGACTGCCCTTCCCAGGGCCAATTCCTAAACGTAGTGAACAAATGACTTGGGAACATGCCTTTCCTATGCAAGCCAACCACTCTCTTTAGCTTCACACACCAACCCAATATTTCTTCTTCCCTGCATCATTCCAGGGACAGTCACTTCACTGGTCAACCAGGGACCACTCCAATAGCTCAAAGCCCACCAGAATTATTCATATTAGCCAATCCTAAACTGTTTCCCCTGCCTTGCCTTGGCTTTCCTGTGGAAACCCAGTAAAAGTTGTGGCCTAGGCTCTCCCCTGGCTCCTTTCTGCCTCCTGACCAAAACTGGTGTTTCCCTTGTGGCCCCACATGGTGTGGGGTGGCCTCTTCTCTTGGAAAATGAAAGTAATAAATTATTCTTTCAGTGGCATTGGCCTCTCCATGTTAGCACACAGTCACTTCCACAAATTAGAATCCTTTGAATGCAAATGAGACATATCTACAGAAGGTCTATGTCTTCATCTGTTTTGTGTTGCTGTAAAGGAATGCCATAGGCTGGGAAATTTATAGAAAAAAAAAGTTGGGTGGGGGCTGTTATTTGGCTCATGGTTCTGCAGGCTATATAGGAAGCATGGTACCAGCATCTGCTTCTGGTGAGGGGTTCAGCCGGCTTTCACTCTCGGAGGAAGGCAAAGGGAGCCTACATTACATGACGCAAGAGGACAGCAGAGAGAGGGAGAGGAAGGTGCCAGACTCTTTTTTTTTTTTTTAATATATATATTTTTTATTGCATTTTAGGTTTTGGGGTACATGTGAAGAACATGCAAGATTGTTGCATAGGTACACACATGGCAGTGTGATTTGCTGCCTTCCTCCCCATCACCTATATCTGGCATTTCTCCCCATGCTATCTCTCCCCAACTCCCCACCCCCTGCTGTCCCTCCCCTTTTCCCCCCGACAGACCCCAGTGTGTGATGCTCACCTCCGTGTCCATGCGTTCTCATTGTTCAACACCTGTCTATGAGTGAGAATATGCGGTGTTTGATTTTCTGTTC
>PVKV010031585.1:0-20828 GCA_004027835.1 Alouatta palliata | reverse complement strand
AAAAAAAAAAAAAAAAAAAAAAAAGAAATGCATAGAAGAGATGAAAGGGCTATTCTTACTGTTGCTTGTTCATCTTTTCTACTAAGTCTTACTGAGCAGAATGAGAGGAAAATAATAACTCCTAATCCACATCCCTTAAGCAGTACATATAGACTTCATGTATTGTCATTCATAAAATTTGTCTCTAACAGCAACTATGTCAAAGCTATCAATGTGACAACCCACTTAATGCTGTGTAATGCTTTTCATTCCTTAGTTCACTATTGGCCCTGCTCTTGGTTATCAAAGACCACCTACAAAAGACAGTTTACTTGCATTTTTTCTTCTTTTCCCTTAGTTTCATATTGGTTGGGTAGAGCAAGCAACGCCCAAGTGTTTCGGTAATAATTTAGCTCAGAATTCTAAGTATATGAAAATGCAAAATGCTGCAGTTCTGTCTAGTTGTTTATTTAATTTCACATACACAGAATAATTTTAAAACCTACAATGGTATGGCTAGCATGAATACTACAAGATGAACTAGGCATGACTGTTGCCATCAAGGTGCATACAATCTGTTTTAAAAATTATATCTATAAAACAATGCCTCATGTTCTAAGTGCTGTGAGACTAACAATAACAAAAGAATAATGCTGAAACTACTAATAACTTAGTATCAGGAATGGTATATGCTTTTTACATGAATTGTGTAATTTAAAATTAGTCCCAATTCTGTGAGGATGAGCTCATTTTATTAGATTTTTATTGTGGCTATTAAAAGTTAACACAGATTTAGTGACTTAAATCAACATACGTTTATTATTTTACAGTTCTGTAGATCTGGGTCTAGCAAAGGTTTTACTGAGCTAAAATTGAGGTGTGGGCAGGCTGTGTTTCTCTCTAGAGGCCCTAGGAGACAATCTCCTTCTTTGCTCATTCAGATTATTGTCATAATTCAGTTATATGTGGTTGTAGGACTGAGGTCTTCATTTCCTTGCTTCTAGGAGCTACCCACATTCTGTGACTCATGGCCTCTTTATCGTTAAAGCCACCTAGAGCTGGTCAAGTCCTTCTCATGCTGCATCTGATGTACTCATCTGCATTGCTCTACTTTTAGAAAGCCATGTGATTAAACTGAGTCTACTTTAGTAATCAAAGATAGTCTTCTCATCACAGGAAGATTTACTCTTGTCTACACAGTTCCTTTTGTGATGTAAGGCAGTATATTCACAGAAAACTAGGATGTGGACATCTTTGGTGCCCATTATCTGCCAACACAGTGATGATAGTAGCCATTTAAAAGATGAGAGAAGTCATTTCCAAAGCCGAAAAGGACATTATTTAGACCTGGGGTACACAATCTGTTTCAAGGAATAATTAGATATCTGTAATGAGTAGAGTGGAGATTCAGAAGTGGGATTCTATGTGGGGGGGATGCTTATATTCTTCAAAGTTTAGCAATCACCTTTTTATTTTGATTAATTGATTGATTGATCGATTGCAGTAAAAGTACTAGAAACTGGATCAAAAGATCTTTTATCCCCAACTAAGGGCACAAGTTTATACATGGGTGGATAAACCCTAGTCAAATTTCTCTGTTTGTATGTTCCCCAAAATCTGTTCTATGGTCCATGCTATCATATTAATATACGTATGCAATGACCTTTCACATATTCAGATTCATTCATACCTTAATATCATGCTTAAGTATAATAGCAGTTATGTAATCTAACTTCTGTATACAAATGTTCTGGAACTAACTGGTCTCTCAATTTTTTTTTTTTTTTTTTTTTGGTCACCTGTTGACTTGTGCCTTGGATGCTCTTCCTTTTTCCTGCCCTTGCCCTTCCATTTATACCAGCTGAATTATATGCTTGCCAAGAACGGTTATGTTCCCTTCAAAACTGCGTATCCTACTTGTAGTTGTTACATGTTTTAATTATATACCAAAACTATGATTAAATATGAGTCTAAAGCAGAGGAAGTTTGAGGTTCAATTTAAAATGAAATTAGAAGCTTCAGAGAAACTCTAAAGGGTAGATTTAAAATCTCATCAAATTAGGTATTGGAGAGATAACTGTAGAAGACCAGAAAAATATCTGGATGAATGTAGCCCTCAGAAAGGTCCAAAAAATGTCTAATTTTTCACTAAGTTTGAAGTGATATAGAACTGGGACTCTAAAAAAGATGCTTTATGCATTATTTGGTTCTTGAGAAAATTACAGAGAGATAATACTGGATCACAGTCATAGAAAGGCCTTAAATATTCTTCCAAACACTATTAGGGGGATAAGTATATACATTTATGAGTTTGAAGTTAAAATATTAAGTTGATATCATTATTATGGTTCAGGTTTTAGTTAAATTTTAATTGACATACATAATTTACATATTACAAAATCACCCTTTAAAGTATACAATTTAGTTACTTTTAATATATTTATTTTTAAAGCTGTCAATTATTATTAGAAGAGCTTTCTACCCTCCTCCAGCTACTGGCAACCACAAATCTACTTTCTGTCTCAATGGGATTGTATATTCTTGGCATTTCATATAAATTGAGTCATACAATATGTAGCTTTTTGTGGCTGGCTTCTTTCATTTAGCATGTTGTCAAGGTTTGTGCATGTTCCTGCATGAATCAGTAGCATATTCCTTTTTATGGCTGAATTATATTTAACTTATGGATATAACAAATTTAATTTTTTCATCAGTTGATAGACGTGGAATTTTTCACTTTTGGCAATTATGAACAGTGCCGTGAAAAGTATTCATGTACAAGTGTTTGCGTGGACATATATTTTCAGTTCTCTTAGGCGCATACCTAGGAGTAAAATTGCTGAATCACATAACAATTTTATATTTAACTTTCTAAAGCAATATCTGCTTTCCAAAGCAGAATTGTATCATTTTACATTCTCACAGGCAACATATCGGGAATCTGATTTCTGTACATCCTTGCCAACACTTTTTATTTTCTGCCTTATTAAAAATATAAACTTTAAGTTCTGGGATGCATGTGCAGAGCGTGCAGGTTTGTTACGTAGGTATACACATGCCATAGAGGTTTGCTGCACCCATCAACCCATCATCTACATTAGGTATTTCTCCTAATGCTATCCCTCCCCTAGCTCCCCACCCTCTGACAGACCCTGGTGTCTGATGTTCCCCTTCCTGTGTCCATGTGTTCTCAGTGTTCAACTCCCACTTATGAGTAAGAATATGTGGTGCTTGGTTTTCTGTTCCTGTTTTAGTTTGCTGACAATTATGGCTTCCAACTTCATCCATGTCTCTGTAAGGACATGAACTCATCCTTTCTTATGGTGTTCCATGGTGCATATGTGCCACATTTTTTTTATCCACTCTATCATTGATGGGCATTTGGGTTGGTTCCAAGTCTTTGCTATTGTGAATAGCCACCTAGGAGAATGTCAAGTGATATTTCATTGTGGTTTTAACTTGCATTCCACTAAAGAATATTGATTTTGAAGATTTTTAAATATTCTTATAAGTCACATATATGTCTTCTTTGAAGAAATGTTTGTTGAAATACTTTGCTTCTCCTTGTTTTTGTACCATTTTCAGTGTTCTCTATTTTATTTTATTTTATTTATTTTTTTGAGATGGAGTCTCGCTCTATCCAGGCTGGAGTGCAGTGGTGCAATCTTGGCTCGCTGAAACCTCCACCTCCTGGGTTCAAGCGATTCTCCTGCCTCAGCCTCCTGAGTAGCTGGAACTACAGGCGTGTGCCAACACTTCTGGCTAATTTTTTTTGTATTTTTAATAGAGACAGGGTTTCACTTCATTAGCCAGTATGATTTTGATCTCCTGACCACGTAATCTGCTCATTTTGGCCTCCCAAAGTGCTGGGATTACAGGTGCGAGCAACCATGCCTGGCCACAGGTTGCACATTTGAAAGTTAGGTAGTTTGCTTTGTTATTGAGTTATAGTTGTCAGGATTATTAATCTATTCTTGATATGCCCAATTATGTAATGTGTAATCTATTCTTTATATAAAATCTAATGACATATAAATCTAATTTATAATGTAATTTAAAATCGATTCTTGATATTCCCACTTACACAATTTTTAGTCTTATTGAAGTTTAGACTTCTAAAATTTTGATAAAATCTAATTTCTTATTTTGTGATACATTTACTTATTTATGCCTTTCAAATATCAGATTTTTAAAATGATTTGTGTTGTTCTGTATAGAAATCATTGCATTCATGAATGTTATGAGGATATTATTTAATTTTTTCTAGAAGTTGTATTTATAATTTACCTTTCAAAGTTTCAACTACATCTACTTTTACATAACTTTTTGTATGATATAAGAAACAAAGTTCTTGTATTTTTCATTTGGACATCCAATTGTTTTTGTTGGATTTGTTGAAAAGAAAACGTTTTCCCTATTGAATTATCTAGGCAACGTTGTTGAAAATCGGTTATTACACCCATGGGCATATTTGTAGACACTTTCTTTTTTTTTTTTTTTGAGACGAGGTGTCGCTCTGTCACCCAGCCATTTTGGAGTGCAGTGGTGTGATCTCGGCTTACTGCCCCCTTGCAGGTTCAAATGATTCATTTTCTTTCCTCAGCCTTGCAAGTAGCTGGAACTACAGGTACATGCCACTGCACCCAACTAATTTATGTATATTTTGCTGTGTATGGGGTTTTGCTGTGTTGGCCTGGCTGGTCTCAAACTCCTGACCTTAGGTTATCCATCCTCTTCAGCCTCCCAAAGTGCTGGGATTATAGGCATGAGCCACCTCACCTGGCCTAGACACTATTTTCTTTCATTGACCTGTTTTTACATTTTGTTTTACATCAATACTACACCGTTTTGATTAATGTAGCTTTATAATAAGACTTGAAATAAGGTAGTGTAAATCCCCCTACTTTGTTCTTTTTGTATACAGTGTGCTCTTCTATGTCTTTTGAATGGCCATATAAATTTTAGAATTAGCTCATCCATTTCACTTAAAATGTCTGTAGGGTCTTTGCATGGGATTGCCTTGAATGTGAAGATTGGTTTAAAGAGAACTGAAGTCTTAACAATACTTAGCTTTCTGATTCTCAAGAACATAGTATGTCACCATTTACTTTCATCCTTTTTCATTTCTCTATGCACTATGCTTTTTCCATTTTTGAAAATACAGATCTTATTTCAATTTTGAATGTATTCCTGTTATTTTAATTTTTTGATGCTGTAATAAACCATTCTTTTTAAATTTGAATTTACAATTCTTATAAGAATATATATGTGTTTCATTGTGTTACATTATTAGCTTCCCATATGAGTTTTAGCAGCAGCTTTTAAAATAGCTTCCTTAGCATTTTCTGTATATACAATCATGTCTTCTGTTTTCATTTCTGTTTTACTTTCTAATGATAAAACCTATACCCTATTTTGCTATAAAATTTTTATTAGAACTTAAAAGTTTTTTCAAAAAAGGTAATTTGAAGAAGACAACCATCTGTAGATAGTTACTTCTTTCTTTCCATTTTCTGTGTTTTGTTTTTCTTCTTGCCTTATTGTATGGTTACGCTTACAGAGCAGTGTTTAATACAGGTTGTAAAAGAGAAATTCTTGCCTTTTTACTGATCTTAATGAAAATCCAGAGTCTTTCACTGCTGGGAATGCTGTTACCTGTAAATTCTTCACAGGTACCCTTTAAAATTCTGGGAAGAAATTTCATTTGTACGTACATAAGGGATTGATCTGTGGTCTATTAACATGGTATCTTTTTGGCTTGTTTTGGTATAATGCTGGCATTATAAAATGTGTTTATAAGTGAAAGAGAAAAATACACAACAAAAATTATTTTTAGTAGAACAATTAGTGATTAGTATATATAAAAAATTAAATATGGAAGGCTTCTAGATGGGAGAGTAAAAACTACAACATTTATTTTAACAGTACAAACAGATTTCTTCACATAAACTAAAGATTCAATAGAAACATAGATATATAAATATAGATTATAGATATGTAGCTACGTGTATATTTAATTAAAACAGGAATTTTAAGTAATGCTGAAAGTATCAATGTAATAATTGTGGGGTGAATTAATCTGAAAGATCTTTAGGAAAATTCTGATGATGAGCTTTCAAATACATGAGCTTTGTAACAACTCTCCTGATTTTAAAGTTCCCAGCACTCTTCTATGAATTTGAAAGAAGAAAATAACTTACTTGTACTTAGGTTTATTTTCAGTCGGTGATTTTTTACATGGGCAGTCTCATATACTATTATCTTTCTTACTTTCTCGTGATGAAACCCAAAACCTTTTTGCTATGAGAATCTTATTATTATTTTAAATCCTTTGAAAACAATCACTCCCCCCAAATCCAGTTGCTTCTCTTTTCAATAATTCCTTGAGTTTTGTTGTTGTTATCTGAGAAATGTTTAGGGATACTTCAGAAGATTTTATATATTATCTCATGGTCAAATGATGATTATAGATATTACTATTGAAAGGGGAAAGATTCCCTTATCCTCCTGGCAGGGTGTGGGATGGGGGTGCGGCTTGCTTCTTCAGTTCCCCGCTGCTCAGATCTTTAGAGGAGCATACAGATGGGCAGGCTGTGGGACTCTGACTCCATGGCATTGTCTAGGGGAAAATATTTACAGCTCCTGAAGTCCTAGTGCACGCATGTTACAGGGTGGCCTCTTAGTTTGCCATCTATAGGCAGCTTGTGTTAACCAGCTCAGTTAGATCCCATTATCACAAGGACAGAGGGATTTCTGTATCCCGGGATTTCTTCCCTTGGCGTACCGGAAGAATCAGATCACACATGGGCTTGGAGAATAAATGTAAGGTTTTACTGAGTAGAAGTAGCTTTCAACAGATGGGGGAGCCAGAAAGGAGATGGGTTTCCCCTGGCATTGGGCCACTGAGCTCTCTTCCTACTGTCCTAGCCAGCCAACAGTGTCTTCTTTCCCCAATGTATTCCTTACAACGTCCAGCCATCCAGCAACTTCTATGCCTGCCCGCTAGGGTCTCAGGTTTTTATAGGCCCAGAATGGGGGTGTGACATTCCAAGGTGGTCTTGGGAAATGCAACATTTGGGCCAGAAATGCCTGCCCTCACCTAGGTGGGGGTGGAGCCCTAGCTAGGAACCCCCCTTTCTCTACCTAGAACTTTCCTTCCCCACCTTCCATATCATTTAAAGAGACTGTGCTCTTTCCTACCTGGCACTTCTGCATCACTATGTTAATTCAAAAATGATCCAAAAAAGTTTTACTTTTATGCCAATTATCTTAAAACTTTACTTCATATTTCCGCAAGCCAATTCCTTGAGTCCGTGTGTGTGTGTGTGTGTGTGTGTGTGTGTGTGTGTGTTTGCATCACACAGAATATCTGATCTCATCTGTAAAGCTTGACCCAATGACACTTTTGAAATAGATAATATTTGACAGGTCTTTTCTTCAAAATACCACTTCACTATATAGCACTGTATCTTGGGTTTTAGCTTTTCTTTAGTCAATCTCTGCCTTCAACTAGGAAACTCCATATTGATTTTTTTTCACCTCAAATAGATTCGTTGATTTGATTAAGAAGTTCTAAATTTCACCATGTGTGTAACTGAAATGAATGTCTCTTCAAGACAAATGAGTGTGTATTTTGCTGATTCTTTCAGTTGACTAAATGACTTTATGTTTATTACATTGTTATGTAAAAATGATCATTGTAAAAGGAAGCACGAAGTGTAAAAATCAAGGCTTTTCTTATATTCACCCTGATCTCACTGGTCAGATGTAACAGTAACAACTTGATTTGAGTCCTTCCACATATACAGTGCTAGAAAAATAGATGATAGATGGGTAGATTAAATAGAATAAATGTAAATAATATGAGATAATTTATTAACTTGTTTTATTCCTGGCTCCCACCATGGAATTTTAACACCACATATATCTATTTACCTGTGTGTCTATTGTATACATATCTTTTGTTTTACATATAAAAAGAGTAAGGCTCCTTTTTTCCAAGAACCATTTTTTCTTCCTTGGGTGAGAGAGTGCCCCTGTAGAGAACATGTGATTTAGATTATTGTGTTTTTAAAGCTCTAATTGATAAAACAAGAGATGTAAGAGTTTCATAGTTCTGAATATGACTTGATAGGAAAGAGATTTATGAAAAGGAATCCCAAATAGAAGTTCATAATAGCAATAATGAATATCAAATAATAAAAAACATAAGACTATCTTTGATGTTGATTAATTTTGATATCATGACTATTTGCCTAAATTAGCTGGTTCTTGTCTAACATATTCTATTTCATAGAATAGTTATGATGTGAACATTATAAGATCCTTGTATGATTTAACTAAATGATCCACGTGGCTTTTGAGAGGGAGAACACTTTTTTTAAAACAACTTTTGACTTTTCTCTTTTGTCAGTGTGCAGAAAAGTGTGACACCAAAAGAGCCAACCTGACACTGCTATCCTTAGAAAAGCTTACCTACAAGGTTGGCTGTCATCTGGAAATGTAGATGATCAAAAGTTCTCTCCACTGACATAAACTTTCTTTAAATAATAAGGATGACTCATTGTGACTAGACTATGCGAATAACGTAGTTTGTGTTAAAACATCTGCTTACCTTCTGGGAGTCTGGAATTCTGGTATATGCTAAGCAGAGGGTGCCTACAAAATCAGCTCCAAATAAAAACCCTGGGCACTGAGTCTCTAATAAACTCCCAGTATATAAATTTCACATATGTTGTCACAACTCACTGCTGGAGGAATTATGCACACCTCATATGACTCTATTGGAAAAGGACTCTTGGAATCTTGCATCTCATTCTTACTGACTTCTCCCCATAATTGATTTTTTTCTTTGTCAATTATGCTTTGCATTCTTTCCATTTAATAAAGCTTCACTGTGAATCTTGTGAGTTCTTCTAATGATCATTGAACTGGGCTCTGGTCTTGAAGACCTTTGACAGTTAGTCTGTTTGGAATTCCTACTAGAGTGTTGTTATGAGTTGAATTGTGTTTTCCCAAGAAGATATGTTAAAGTCCTAGCTCCCAGTATCTGTGACTGCGACCTCATTTGGATATCTGGTCTTTACAGATGTGATCAAGTTAAGATAAGGTCATACTGAATTAAAGTGGTTCTTAATCTAATGTGACTGGAATCCTTATAAGAAGAGAAAGGAGACAGACACAGACACAGAGGGAAGAAGGCCATGTGAAGACAGGAGCAAATGTTGGAGTTATACTGCCAGAAATCAAGAAGCACCTGGGGCAGGTAGAATCTGGGAATAAAGAATCCCGAGTCCTACATTTGGGACTTCTAGTCTCCAGAATAGTGACAGAATAAATTATGTTGTAGAGAGTCACCCAGTTTGTGATACCCTGTAACACCAGTCCTTGGAAACGAGTACAGCTCTCAATTTAGATTTTTTTAATTAGGGAAGAAAATCATCCATTTTATTTTGATTTTCAAATATGTTCAGCATATACAAGATCTTATTTTTGTTCACTTTTTGTAAGTATAATAAACATAAAACAGAAGTTTTATCGAATTTGTTCACTAATGTGTCTCAAGTGACAAGAACAGTACCTTGATTAGTATGTGTTTTATAAATATATCTAATAAATAATAAACATATTAAATCAATAAACAAATACATTGGATAAATAAATAAATATATTAAAAAGAATGAGTTAATATACATAGACAGGAGATCTGTTACCAATATGTGAGTTAAAATCAGAGTAATAAGTCAATTAATAATTTGTTTTAATTTCCTGTTAAGGTTTAGCATTGAAAATATATCCATTTATTACTTTCCTTTGTCTTCCCCTCTGATGATTCTGCCAGTATTTTTCCAGTCTTTTCCTTTAGTGAAGAAAATACAGTTCTCCTGGTTTGCATTCAATTAACATTAACCTGGTTTTCATGATAGGATTTATGTCAAATTTCTCATTTTCCATTTGTGGCTTGAACATTTTTGAAATCTTGTTTCATCTCTTTATTTTTTAAACTGGTTTTGCAAACTTTCCTAATTACCAATCTCTCTCTCTCTCTCTCTCTCTCTCTCTCGTGTGTGTGTGTGTGTGTGTGTGTGTGTGTGTGTGTGTGTGTGTGATAAACCTGTTCTGGCTGCATGTTCACTTTGCACAGTTCAGGCCAGCCAAAGCCCATAAATTATAGGGTAACTTATAATAAGCAATCCAGAGGCATACTGTTCAGGAGAAATATAATGCAGACCACATATATTATTTTTAAATTTTCAAGAAGGATACTAAAAAAGGAAAAAGAAGTAGATAAAATTTAATCAGTTTTTATAGCACAATTTATTTAAACATATCCAAATAGTATTAATTTGGCATGTCGTCAATATAATATTATTAATGGAGCATTTTTCACTTTTTTGATACTGTCTTTGAAATCCCATATGCATTTTATGCATATGACAGTTCTCATTTGAACTTGCCACTCTTCAGATTCTCAACAGTCATATGTAGTATGTAGCTGCAGCTACCTTATTGGACTGCACACTTCCAGTGACATCTTGTCAGTAGCGCCAATGTATGTTAAATACATCTGATTTCATTATTTTTAAAACGTCCCCTGAGCAAAGGCAGATGCTGTTTCCCAGAGTTGCTGGCAAGCTTGATGTTTGATGAGCCTAGTAATAATGCACACTCTGTTCTCAGGTTGCTCTATCAGCCATAGCCTGTCTCCTGAAAGATAGCTCCCTCTAGTGTCCCTACTTGAGTTAGTGAGTCTATTTCAGGATAATGCCCTTTCAGCCTTTTTCCTTCTCCCACCAAGGATTTACCATATATGCAGGACAGGTAACCACTGAATTTCTGAAACAGTGTTATGAAATCCAGTCAGCAAATTTAGCAGCTATTTTGTATAGCCAGGAGAGAATTTACGGGTTCAGGCAATTCAGCAGCTACAGCAGGGAGATCCTTGGGCTGTGGATCAGGGTGGGCTGGAAAGGGTAGGAAGGGTTACTATTGGCTCCACATTGCAAGGGAGAGATCTATTCATAAATGCTGTGAACTTCAGAACCCCTAGCTAATGTGTATTCTTGAGCACTGTTTCCATTTAACGGTGTGCTCCATTGAGGTGTTTCCTCAATTTGAATGTTTCTCAGACATCACCCAAGTCATGATGGGTGTTTCTGGTTTCAGGATTGCCTGGGTTACTTGATGTAGGAGCAATTTCTGCCAGTGCCCAACAACAAGCTCACAATTATGTTTCTAAAGGGCTGAATTGAGCAGCTGTATCAGACCCCTTTGAAGTCCAAAATCTCTGCCGTCTCCACTGAGCAGCATTATTGATTTCTGCCAAAAGCTCTAGTCTGTGTGTGTTCCAGTTGTTGACACTTCTACAATCATTTGTGCATTCGGGTCATAAGGCTCAAGAGACACTGCCTGATTGACAGTCTTTTATAAATCTTTTATTTGCTTGTTTCTGTCAGGGCACAATTCAATCTCACATTTATTTCTAGTGGCTTTGCGGAAAGGACTAACAATATCCCAGAGTGGAAGTTGTGATTATGCCATAACTCAAACAGTCTCTGAGCTGTTTAGTAACAAGGTCAAGATCAGATTCTAAATAATTTCTTAGGATAGGAGGAAAGCCTCTTATGATCTGGCTCATGTTCTTTTCCAGATTTTCAGGGGCTGGGTCAGGTCTTGAATTGTACTGGGATTTACTGCCATGCTTTATAGACAGATGGATGACACAGTCTCTAAATACTTTGCTTCTTCGTTTGTGAAAACAATTAAGATATCTTTGATGTTACCAACTTACTCCTACTGGTTATCAAGATCAAGTGCAGCTACACTAGATTGTGATAGTATACTGGTTAACTTGAATGTCTTTCTGCAAGCCCTGTTAATACCATGTGGAGGTAGTGGTCTTGATTGACTTCTGAAATAGGTGTAGAAAACATGAGCTAAGATCTATACTGAATGGTCTCGTTTGATCCATTGCTCTTTGGTGCAATTGTGTTGGTTTTGCTTTTTGTTTTTCTAAATTGTATTTACAGCACATCCAAGACTATGGTGGATCTACCTAGATGAATTCCCAATGGTTCACGATCAGTATGTGTAGATTATCTGCTTTGCCTTTTTGGTGCGTAAGGGCCATTAAAAGAGAATTAATGGATTTCCTAATTTTTAAAGGTTGAGTAGTATTCCATTATATATACATACTACATATTTGTTATTCATCTATTGATGGACACTTAGGTTGATTCCATGTCTTGGCTATTGTGAATTATACTGCAATTAACATGGGATGGCAGATATCTCTTTAACATATTGACTTTATTTTTTTTGGATATATACCAAAAAGTGGGATTGCTGAAACTGCCATATGGTGGTTCTAATTAGAGTTTTTTGAGGAACCTCTACATTGTTTTCTATAGTGGCTATACTAACTTACATTCAAAAATACATTAAACTGCTACATTGTATACCATAAATATAAATTATTTCCATTTATCAATTAAGGAAAATAATTAATGGAGGTCATTATTATGGAGTATAATTATTGGAATTATATGGAGTATCATTGGAATTAATGGAGTATCATTATTTCAATAATTAATGCTAATTAAAGCATTAATGTTCTCTTTTACTCCTGGAACTCTGTATTATTTAATATTTTCTACGGAAGAGGTCTTAGGCAATTGCAAAGATTCTCATCATTTCAGGTGAAACCAGGTGGAGGGTGACGATGGAACATGGAACACATGCAGTCTAATAATGTAGGGGCAGAGTCCTCCATTCTCACATGACATCCATCCCAATTATACACCTAGGTAAAGGAGATGAAATGAGAGAATACTTTTTCCCGTCATATTTTTCAAATTAGAGTTTAACTATTATGTTGTTATTGTCTACCACGGCTCTCAATGTTTTCCAAGTTTCACCTTTTGGCCTCTTAGACTGTCCTCCCAGCCCCCATGTGGATTATGGTAGACTGACTGCCAAGAGTTAATAATTTCACATATTTTAGTTATTGCCCTCAGGCCATTCCATCCACATCATTTTCTACTTCTTTGAATTCTCTCACTAAGGGGTGGGTGAGCAGATCCCAAACCCTTATTTAATTTACATAAAAAAGAAATATGGCTTTAACCGAAGGATTACATTCAACCTGTTTAAGTATTTTCTATTCCAAATCATAATCCTCATGATTGGATTTATACTTATCCATGCTAAGTTATATGCAGTGACTTTGAGTAGGCTTCTTAAGGTATGTGCATTTCATAGCCAACAATGCTATTGGATTTTTACCTCTCAAGCCTCAAGATTATGCCGCAAAAACCCTCCCAATGATCTTCTCGATTCCCCTTTTTTCATCCTGTTTTTCAACAGCAGTGGAACAATTCCAGCAGAGTAAGTCAGGCATCACTACTTTCTTTCTTTTTTATAATTTCCCTCTTTAGTCTCACCTTTCTTTTGGGAAGTGTGAAGATTTCTGCAACCAGTTAATCCCATACATAGTAACTGTGGTTACTTTCTCTTGAGTACTTCTTGACCCCTAGCTAAAAATATGAAACATAAAAAGCACAAATTTAGGGATCCCCCTAAATCATAGCATCTATCATGGTTTGGGTCAGTGTTTATCAAGTAAGTATCCATTGTCTTGATTGTATTTATGATTTCAGGGATATATACATATGCCAAAACTTATATTCAATTTGTTATATGTCAATTATATCTCAAAGCTGTCAAAAACTATAGATGTATCACCCCAATTACCATTTAACCTATCTAAACTTGGCTCCACCTTCATCATTTATACTGTTTCTGAACCATCAAACTTATGCATAATCATCATTGGACAAGAGAGACAACCATTGTGGAAGACAGTGTGGTGATTCCTCAAAGATCTAGAAATAGACATACCATTTGACCCAGCAATCCCATTACTAGGTATATGCCCAAAGGATTATAAATCATTCTGTTATAAAGACACATGCCCACATATGTCTATTGCAGCACTGTTCACAATAGCAAAGACTTGGAACCAACCAAAATGCCCATCAATGATACACTGGATAAGAAAAATGTGGCATATATACACCATGGAATACTATGCAGCCATAAAAAAGGATGAGTTCATGTTCCTTGCAGGGACATAGATAAACATGGAAACCATCATTCTCAGCAAATTGACACAAGAACAGAAAACCAAAGACCGCATTTTGTCACTCATGAGTGGGTATTGAACAGTGAGAACACAAGGACACAGGGAGGGAAACATCACACACTGGGGTCTGTTGGGGGCTGGAGGGGCTAAGGAATAGATAGCAGGGGTTGGGGAATTGGGGAGGGATACCATTAGGAGAAATACCTAATGTAGAGGATGGGGGATTGGATACAGCAAACCACCAAGGCATGTGTAAACCTACACGTTCTGCACATATACCCCAGAACTTAAAGTATAATTTAAAAAAAAAAAAAAAAAAAAAAACAAAAGAAAAAAAAAAGAGACAGAAGAAGCAACATACACAGCATCTTGGAGGCTCCTAATCCACAGATACAACTTCCTTCGCTTCCTTTTCTATGCCAGACATATTCTGGATTTGGAGTATGTCAAGCACACAGGCCACGTTAGCCATGGAGGCTGCTGAGTTCTGGAGTTCCACTAGATACATGGCCTTGCTCTAGTTATATGTATAACTTGTATGCTTCAGCTCAGTGTCCCATGATTTGCAGGATAATTTAATATAAGCAATCTAAATGGACTAGGATGTAATGCTGAAATCATTTCTAGATCAGTAATCAGCACATAGCCAACTCTTTCAGGGCCCTCATTTGTCTTCTGTGTTAGTGTATTCCATCAGTCGATATTTGCAAAGAATTCTAGTCAGAGTCAAAACTTCTTCAGAGATCCCTGAGGAGGGAGGAATAAATTACAGGCCCATGGTTACTCTTTCATATAATATCTGAAAGGCCATAATGTGGAAAGATTCTCTCTGAAATCTAATTCTTGCCTCAGCCAGGTCAATTTAGGAAAACAGCACTGGCAGCAGCCAGCTCTGTAACACTGCCCAAGCAGATAAAAGCTTGTAGATTTGAGTAAGGCCCAGACCGCACTTGCTGCCTCTATGGAAACAGATGTTTTCCTGTGTGAAAACAGCCACTTGCTCATGGACAGCGCTTTTATAAGCTGGTTGTGGACACAGATGTCTTCCATTTTTTTTCCCTATAATGATACTGCAGTGGACAGCTTCTGAGATGGCCCCTAGTGATCCTTCTTCCATATCCAGGCCTTTGTGTTGTTCCTTCCCTGTGAATCAGTGCTGGCTGAGTAGTTTGTTTCAAAGCAACAGAATATGGCAAAGACGACGCGTTGTCACTCCCATGATTAGGTTACATGGTATAGTCTAGTAGTTGCATTCTGTTGCTGGCTTTGATGAACCAACTTGTTTTATCAAGAAGGCCCACATGGCAAGGAACTGAAGGCATCCTCCGACCAACAGCCAGCTAGAAAATGAGCCCTCAACCCAACAGCTCAGGGGAACTGGATCCTGCCAATGGCCATATAAGTGAGCATGGTAGCTGATCCTTTCCCAGTCAGAACTTCAGACAAGACCACAGCCCTGGCTGACAACTTGATTATAGCCTCATGAGAAATTCTAAAGGAGAGAGCCCACTCATACAAACTGTCTCATAGGCCAGGTGCGGTGGTTAACACCCACAAACCTAGCACTTTGGGAGGCTAAGGCAGAAGAATCGCTTGAGACTCGGAGACTGAGGGGAAGGAGTGTCTTTGGGTATAAGTACAATTTAGGCTGAATCCTAGAGGAAAATTATGTTTATTTGAAAGATTTGAGGTTTATAATTAAAAACAGAGATTCCATATGCTTGGCAATTTAAAAATACCATATGTTGCATTGTGAGCAGGAGGGTATCAATTCAGCACCTCCACCTCCCCAAAATAAAAGAAATTCTGGGAGGGAGCAAAGAAACATCCCTAAAATGAATTAGAGCTGAAGGCCATAATCCTAAGTGAATTAATGAAAGAACAGAAACCCGAATACTGCATGCTCTCATTTATAAGTGGGAGCTAAACACGGAGCACACATGAACATGAACATGAACATGGTAATTACAGATACTATGGAATGCTAGAGTGGGGATGAAGGGAGGGAGCATGGGTTGAAAAACTACCTATTGACTGCTGTGCTCACTACTGGGATGCGATATGCCCACCTAACAAAACTGCCTATGTAAGCCCTGTGTCTAAAATAAAAGTTGAAATTTCAAAAAATGTATGTGTATATACATATATATATGTCTGTGTATATATATACATATATATGTATATGTGTGTGTATATATACATATATATGTATATTTGTGTGTATATGTCTACAAGAGACAAACATATACATATATGTACAAAAACCATATATGTGTGTGTGTGTGTATACATATACATATACATATCTCCAAGAGACAAAGATAACTGGGAAAAATATAACTATATTTTGGTATACTGGATGCTTCTATATTTTAGCTTTTATCGGTTTTATAAGGAATAACACAATAGCAATCTTTTGAAAAACAGATCCCTCAGAAGCAAAAGAATGCTATTTAAATTACCATTCTCATTGCAAAGTATAGAGATAGAGAGATATACAGATCACTAAATTCACCTTCTAACAGTAGATTATTTTTATATTTAAACTTTGAAGTTCACCGAGAACATACATTTTAAAGATATCAAAATATGAAATTATTTATGTTTTAGTTTGAATAATTTTCTTTAATTAACTATAATCTTTTGTGGAGTATTTTGAAGCATATGTAGTTAGCAAGACAAACTAATCTTTTCTACTTTTTACTGCTTCCCATATTCTGGTGGAAATTACTAAAACAAGTTGAGAATGTGTTCAGGATATATGTATACTTACCTCAGGGCTAATAAAAAAGTAAAAGGACATAATTTTGAGGATTTTCTGCTGTATTTAACAGAGATTGGGTCATTTTGAACTAAGATTTTAGGATAATCTAGCAAATCTCCCTTTTTTGTTGAAACCATGTCATGTCATTTGGTTGGATACCATTGGAGACTGTTCTCTAAGATATTTAATGAAAAAATGGAAGTCAGTATCTTGGAGGGTAGGGCAGACTTAGCCAAAGAATAAACATTTTCATTTGGAATTCTGTTTGTTATTAAATATCAAAAAATTTGAAACACAATGTCCCAGGAACATAGTAGGTGCTCAACACAGAGATTAAATGTGTGTGTGTGTGTGTGTGTGCGTGTGTGTGTGTGTGTGTGTGTGTGTAACACTAAAGATTTGCCTAGTAGTCTTCCATGGGTAGGAAGAAGGCTTTGTACATAGTCTGTGGCTTTTTCAGGGTTTTCCTCTGGCAAATAATGCAATTCTGCTTATGCCTGGTTGGTAGAATCTACTTACAAATGTTAAGATCGAACATCTTCACTCCCATAATTACCAGTGGATATAATTTAATTCATTGAAACTTATTAGATTCTAGTGGTGAGAAAGAGTACATTATATCTGAAATGATTTAATCTGTCTGCTTTTCTGGATGCCTTGAATTCTATCCATATATTAATCCAGAGGAGGAGAGTCATGAACCTAGTATTCTGATGCCACTGTGGAATAACCTTTCCTCCAAAACACATTTTCCATCATTGTCACTGCAATTTTGAGAGGTGTGTTACCATACAACAAGATAAACACTGTGTGATTTAGTATAACGTATTGTTGAAAAAGTTAGGTGCCTTACATAGTGTGTGTTTTATGATGCCCATGGGAGGGAAGGTTTTCTGAGCAGATGTAAGGATAATTTTGTTGCCTCTCAGCATCGTCTGAGCATTGTTAGGACACTACCAAGCAGGAGGGATAATGTGCTGCCCTCACTGCATAGACTAAGGAGAAAATGAAATAAATTCAGCTGTCCTTTTTGGTAACTTTATATGAATCAAGTTTTGTGTTGTATTCTGAATGTTTGTTTTATTTTTACCTGATCTTTACTACTTAAGTTTAATTAGTTTAATAAGTGATAGTTCTTATTCTCATTATACTAATTACATGCTTATTATACAGTTAATGTAATACTCAAAATATTTTTATTTTTCTATTTATAGAAATGTATGGGGTACTTGTAAAATGTTGTTATTTGTATACAATGGGTAGTGATGAAGTTAAGGCAGTTAGCGTGTCCATCACCTGAGTACAATACATTTTTGTTAACTGGAGTCACCCTACTCCATATATTTTGAAAGTTGCTGAAAATCATTCTTAGAAGAAACGAGGATAAATTACTCAATATTTAAATACCAGGAAAAATATGTAAAATATATTCAATACTTTAAAAATATCTTCATTTAGGGCAAAGGACATGAACAGGCACTTCTAAAAAGAAGACAAACAAGTCGCCAAAAACATATGAAAAAAGGCCCAACATCACTACTCATTAGAGAAACACAAATGTAAACGACAATGAGATACCATCTCACATCAGTCAGAATGGTGATTATTAAAATGTCAAAAAAACAACAATGTTGGCGAGACTGTGGAGAAATGGGAACACTTATACACTCTTGGTGGGAATGCAAACTAGTTCAGCCACTGTGTAAAGTAGCTTGGAGGCTTCCCAAATAACCTTAAAACAGAACTACCTTTCGACCCAACCATCCAAAGGAAAATAATTTATTCTGTGAAAAAGATACATGCACCCATATGTTCACTGCGGTGCTGTTCACAATAGCAAAGACATGGAATCAGCCCAATTGCCCATCAACAGTGGACTGATTAAAGAAAATGTGGTACATATACCTCATGGAAAACGATGCAGTCATAAAAGATAATGAAGTCATATCCTTTGCCACACTGTGAATGGAGCTGGAGGTCAGTGTCCTAAGTAACCTAGCACAAGAATGGAAAACCAAATATCACATGTTGTCACCTATAAATGAGGGCTAAACATTGAATGCACATGAAATAAAGATGGGAACAACAGACACTGGAGATCAGTAGATGGGGAAGGGAGTACAAAGGGCAGGGACTGAAGAGCTGGCTGTTGGGCATTGTGCTTACTGCCTGGGTCATGGAATCATTAGGATCCCAAGCCTCAGCACCACTCAATTTACCCATGTAACAAACCTGCACATGTACCCTTTAATCAATAATAGAAGTTAAAATTAAAAATAAAAATGTAATACTAAAAATAGGATTTAAAATTTATTTTTATAGATAGTTAAGAATATATGAATGCATTATAACATGTGACTGTATTATTGTAATACATTAATTTATTACAAATTGTAATGTACTTTTTAAAAATTGAACAGACACTTTTCAAAAGAAGACATTTATGCAGCCAACAAACATATGAAAAAAGCTCATCATCACTGGTCATTAGAGAAATGCAAATCAAAATCACACTGAGATACCATCTCATGCCAGTTAGAATGGCAATCATTAAAAAAAATCAGGAGACAACAGATGCTGGAGAGGATGTGGAGAGAGAGGAACGCTTTTACACTTTTGGTGGGAGTGTAAATTAATTCAAAACTATTGTGAAAGACAGTGTGGCAATTCCTCAAGGATCTAGAAATAGAAATTCCATTTGACCCAGAAGTCCTATTATTGGGTATATACCCAAAGGATGATAAATCATTCTATTACGGAGACATATGCACACGTGTGTTTATTGTGGCACTGTTCACAATAGCAAAGACTTGGAACCAACCCAAATGCCCATCAAGGATAGACTGGATTAAAAAAAATGTGGCACATTTATACCATGGAATACTATGCAGCCATAAAAAGAGATGAGTTCATGTCCTTTGCAGTGACATGGATGAATCTGGAAACCATCATTCTCAGCAAACTGACACAGGAACAGAAAACCAAACATCACATGTTCTCACTCAAAGGTGGATATTGAACAATAAGGACACATGGACACGGGGAGGGGAACATTACACACTGGGGCCTGAGGGGTAGGGGTCTGGGGAGGAATAGCAGGGGTTGGGGGAATTGGGGTGGGATAGCATTAGGAGAAATACCTAATGTACATGACGGGGCAATGGATGCAGCAAACCACCACCTTGGCATGTGTGTACCTATGTAACAAACCTGCACATTCTGCACATGTACCCCAGAACTTAAAGTATAATCAATTTCAAAAAAATTATATATATATTTTTTATAAGCATTGGACACAACTCTTAAGATATTTATAAAGGGATCATGAGACAAAGTTATAGAGTTAGGATTATGAAGCAGTTAGCAACATAAAATATTACCAGGAAAGGAAGAGACATTATTTTGTAAGAGAAATAACAGGTAAAATTTCAGGCAGAGAAAAATAAATGAAGTATTTACAAATGTCTCTTCGGCTTCTACTCCTGTGATTTTTCTGTTAACTCTGAATACACCAAGGATAAATATTATTGAAGATAATTACTTGCCTTGGGAAATATCATGGGTGTTTTTTTCCTCCTCAAACACAAATAACAGCCTGTTCTGTTCAGTCACATAATTTCCAAAATCTCATTCTGACATTTTCCCCATGTGATTCAAACTCTTGTGAGGAAACAGTCTAGTCTTCAGAAACAAGTTTAGGATGCAGGTCTCTGACAAATTAAACCTCATGATATCTGAAGAAAAGGACTCCTGGGAGTGGAAAACCGAGAAGGCCAGTCAGTATTCTCTGCATATTCCTGAAAGAGAACACTTACTCCTGAGAAATGACTTATTTCCTTTGCAACAAGGAAAAAGTAGATCAGGGTAAATATTTTTCTCTCTGATAAATATATCTCTTGTAGTTATGGTTGTTTCTATGACAACTTCTGTCACTTTTGAGAA
>PVKV010031584.1:0-20832 GCA_004027835.1 Alouatta palliata | reverse complement strand
AGATAAACAAAAATTTGTGTTTTGAAGAGATAAATGACAGACAAACATTTACTCAGACTAAGTTGGGAGAAAATATATTCCAGGCATCCATCTGACAAGGAATTACTAACCAGAATATGTAAGGCAGTCAAACAACTCAATAGGAAAAAAACTAATAATCCTAGTAATATATGGACAAAAGATCTTAACATATATTTTTCAAAAGAAAGTGTACAAACAGGTACATGAAAAAGTGCTAGACATCATTTATTATCAGAGAAATGCAAATCAAAACTAAAATCAAGTCAGTAGTTTCACAATGTGGTTTTGAACCCTTCTCCAGAGAAGCATACTGATGTGGTATTTGAACTATTTATAGAAATAAAGATTACTTTGAGTACACGCCATTAGGAATTAAAGCTTATCTTCTCTTTTTGCATCACCCTCAGCACAATTTTTGCAAAGAAAAATGTTTGAAAAATACTTATCAACCGAATAAATGGTAATAGTAATTGTTCATACACCATAATAGACCTAAAGAAGGAGGGTAGAGTGGTGAATTCTTCACTATGTAGATAATCCAAGTGTCACTTTCATTTCTCCTGAGGTTATTGATCTTATTAATCAATAACCATTTATCTATAGTTAACCTAAATTTTAAAGCTGTTTGACATTGTCTTTATGATGAATTGATTAAGCACCAATTGGTAGCAAAACCTTGCAAAATTCCAGTAACATCCCACAAAATATCAGTAAACAATATGGTACTTTTTAATCATGTAAGTAGGTCTCACAGGTCAGGGAATCAAGGAATTGAAAGAGGAATGGCTCCTCTCACTATTATCCCTATTGATGCACTTGCAAAATTTTACTTCCTTGCTGAGCAACTTTAGGCTTTGCATTTTTAAGGGATGAATGCTTTTAGCAGGGGAAACATCAATGGATTCACTAAACTGAAGTTTGAGAGTAACACTGCGCTACTTTGGATTCTTTATGCCAGTAAATAAGAAAGCAGAAAAGGGAGTTACTTTATTGGTGGTGGTGATTGATCTTTATTTTCATAGTGAGAATTTGTTTGTTCTATACAATAATTATAAGAAGAAATATAACTGTAATGCAAAAGTTCCCCTAGGCTGTTTCTTAGTACTTTAATGTGCATAATTAATGTAAAGGGAGAACTACAGTTACCCAATTCAGGCAGGTATCATGATGATCCATACATTTCAGGAAGGAAGACATGGGTCACTTTCCATCAAGCAAGTAACAAAGTCCATGAAGAAAGCAAAAGAATATGGAAAGACAGTGGAAGAAGGCAGCTATAAATTAATTGTATCAAAAGATTGTAAGAATTGTGATTGTTTCTCACAATCTGATCTGGATCTATTTGTGTATGTATTAACCAATGTTTTTATCTTCCCCTCTTTTGGTTCCCCTACCATATAACATATAATGTGTTAATAATAGTTACTGTTAGGTCTCAAAATTAAAGTTGCATAGTATGTCTCAGCCAGATAACAAATGAATATCATCCAATACCAAATAAAATGATGTTATATCATTTTGGGTGAAGATAGTTTACATATTTTCAATTATACAAGGGAGCACTGTATAAGTAAGGAGAAGTATGCTTTTGCTATTTTCTTTTAAAAATAAACAACAACTATGTATATATATATATATATCTGTATATATGCATACATATCTATATTTGTGTATATGTGTGTGTGTGTGTGTGTGTGTGTGTGATACAATGTGATGCTTTGGCTCTTGTACATAATAGAAAGATTCAGACAAGACAAGCCAATCAACATAATCATTATGCCATCAACTCACTATTTTTATGTGGTAATAATGTCAAAAATCCAGTCCTTTAGCAATTTCAAAATACACAACACATTATTAATTATGGTCATCATGCAGTGCAATAGGACCATTAAAGTGTACTTCTCTAGTCTAACTAAATCTTTGTTCCCTTCCATCAGCATTTTTCCTTTCCCTGTCTCTCCTGTTTTTCAGCTAGTGTAAAAACAGACACATTGACCTACAGAACAGGAGAAGAAAGCCCAGAAATAAACTCTAGTATTTATGGTCAATTGATTTTTGACAAAGGGGCCAAGAACCCACCATGGGGAAGGGTCTGTTTAATAAATGGTAACTAGATATCCATATGCAGAAGAATGAAGTTAGACTCTTATCTCACACTATATACAAAACTCAGTGCAAAATGAATAAAAGACTTAAATGTAAGATCTAAAACTATAAATCTACTAGAAGAAAACATGCGGGAAAAGCTACATGTATGATATTGGAATATCAATATCATAGCATTAGCAAACCATACTTCCGCTTACTTACGTAGTTCTCCCTTGTATCAGCTAATAAAAGCAATAACAGACACACAGGATTGCATCAAACTATAAAGCTTCTGCACAGCAAAGGAAATAATTAACAGAATGAAGAGACAACCTATAAATTGGAAGAAAATGTTTAAAAAGGGTTAATGTACAAAATAATTAAGGAGCTTACATAACTCAATTGTAAGAAAAGAAATAACTGGATTAAAAAAATAAGCAAAGAATCTGAAAAGATGTTTTTCAAGAGGTACGAATGATCAACAAATACATTTAAAAAAATGCTCAATATCCCTAATTATCAGTGAAATGTACACCACCACCACAATGAAATATCAACTCATACCTGTTAGAATAGCTATTATAAAAAAAGACAAAAGATAACAAGTGTTAGCAAAAAGGTATGAAGAGAAGGTAAAAACTGTGCATTGTTTGTGGAAATGTAAATTGGTGTAGCTGTTTTGGAAAACAGCATAGAGGTTCCTAAAAAAAAAAAAAATAGAATTATCGTCATATGATCTAGCAATTGCATTTCTGGGTACATATTCAAAGGAATTAAAAACTACATGTTGATGAGATATGTTCGCTCCCACATTCATTTCAGCATTATTCACAATAGCCAAGATATGGAAGAAATCTAAGTGATCATTAGCGGATAAATGGATAAAGAAAATGTGATAAGTGGATAAAAATAGATAAATGGATAAAGAAAATGTGCTATATATGCACACACACAATGGAATACTACATACAGTCTTCAGCAAAAACTAAATCTTGTCAGTGTGACAACATGTATGAACGTGGCATATATTATACTAAGTGAAATAAGACAGGCACAGAAAGACAAATGCTGTATGATCTCACTTTTCTATGGGATCTTTAAAAAAGTTGATCTAAATAGAAACAGAGTGTAGAAATGTGGCTAGCAGATGTTATTGTCTTTATGAATGTTCAATATTGATAAAAGAAATGTATATGGATTCAGTTTGACAAAAGATGACTGTGGTAGATTTGTATTGTGTTTACTAAACTAAGGTGGAATTCTGCTTCCTAGAATTCTCTTTTCCACATTGCTCACTGTTGGTGTGGGCCACAGGAGACATGGCACACAAGATGAGGAAGGCAGAGGAATGGCAGCAGCCATATTCTTGTTACATGTCAGGAGGCAGTACAAGACACAAGGAGTTGTTGAAGCTCACGCAATATGGTAATTATCTTGTTCCTTTTGGTGTGGGAGAGCAGTCTCTCTTGCAGCAACTTCAGATCATGGCAGATTTTCTCCATTCAGTTCTGCAATTTTTGGCTGAGGTTTCTGTTCATCTACTTGATGAAGGGTGCCATTATTTCCTATTAAACACTGCCATTTTCAAAGTTGGAAGATTGGAGGTGGTAAAACACATTGTAATTTGTCTTCATAGATTCCAGTCCATCTTTTGATTTCTTGCCCTTTTTCATAGGTTCCAACTGTCTGTTTCACCTCACATCCATCTTAGCTTTCTCACTAACTGCCTTGCTAACTTCAGAATCTAACACCAGATGCAGAAGTAAAAGCCTCACGTAAACTGTTTAAACAGATCCTACAATCATGCAAACCCAAGTCCCCATAACAACCATTTTGTTACAAGGATGTGTATATATTTGAGTCAGTACATGTACCCTAGTAACTTCTTTTCCAAATAAATTCTGACTGATATGTATTGCTATCATACTGAATATGACAAGGGAACACTTTGCTGATATCATGAAATCTGGGTATAGTAAACAAATGCATAATGAATGCAAAGAATTTGATGTAGATGTGTGCTTAGCATTTTGGAAGTGCAAGGAAGCTAAAGTGCTTGTCGCAGAGTAGATCAAGGAGCAGTTGATAAGGTCAAAATGTATCCAGGGAAAATTTCATGTATTTACTTTTTGTATGTGCTCAGTAGTTTGGTTTTACCCCGAGTGAAACTGGAAGTCATTGAAGGATGATGAGCAAGAAAATGGCATTATCAGATACATTTAAAAAGACTGCATGAAGAAGACTTTCACTTCTTAAGATAGAAATTCTTCCAGCAGACAAGACTTCTATCATGAACAACTAGAAAAAATATTCTAAAAACAACAAACTATGATCTCAGAGAGAAAAAAAAGACTTCAGAGAGTCAAAATGACCTTCTTCCATTTTCACTGAAGATATTTGACAGTCACTTTAGCTGCAGGGCATGAAGTTAAAATGCAAGACATCACTAAAAAGTACAACAGATACATGACTGTCTTATGATAATGAAGTAGGCCCTGCACCTCACCCTTGAAAGAAGGGTCTCCTATTAAACACTGCAGGCTGTCTGATGGAATTTCTAGAAGTAGGTGAATCAGATGGAACCAAGCTTTACAAAGGTCGTACTAAACAACGAAGTGAACTATTCCTGCCAAAACATAAAATCATCTAGATTCTCAAAAATTTTCATACACAACGCTCAGGGTTTAATCAAGAATTGTGGTGAGCACAGTGACTCACGCCTGTAATCCCAGCACTTTGGGAGGCCAGGCAGGCTGATTAACTGAGGTTAAGAGTTCAAGACTGGCGGGCCAACTTGGTGAAATCCCATCTCTACTAAATAATACAAAATTTAGTTGGGTGTGGTGGTGCACACGTGTAATCCCAGCTACTTGGGAGGATGAGGCAGGAGAATCGCTTGAACCTGGGAGGCGGAGGTTGCAGTGAGCCGAAATCGTGTCAGAGCAAGACTCTGTCTCAAAAATAAGTAAATAACAAACAATTGCAAGGCATATCTAGAAACAGAAACCAAGAAATAAAAGCACACAAAGAACCAGATTCATAGAGGACTCAGTTATTAGACTTACAGTGTATGGGCTTAAAAATAATAGTGATTTTTATCTTCAAGAAAATTTATTACAGATGGAATAATAGCACAATTTAAAATTATTATTTTTTAAAAAATTAAACTGTTGGCTGGGCGCGGTGGCTCACGCCTGTAATCCCAGCACTTTGGGAGGCTGAGGCGGGCGGATCACGAGGTCAAGAGATCGAGACCATCCTGGTCAACATGGTGAAACCCCGTCTCTACTAAAAATACAAAAAAAGTTAGCGGGGCGTGGTGGCGCACGCCTGTAGTCCCAGCTACTCGGGAGGCTGAAGCAGGAGAATTGCTTGAACCTGGGCGGCGGAGGTTGCAGTGAGCCGAGGTCGCGCCACTGCACTCCAGCCTAGTGCCTGGTGATAGAGTGAGACTCTGTCTCAAAAAAAAAAAAAAAAAAATTAAACTGTTACAACAGAAAAAATTAAGATCCTGATGAAGGACTTACCAGAAAATTAAGCACAGAAGGAGAGGATTACTCAACATGGTTGTAAAACAAGTTAAAATGTCCAGGTGGAAGGAAGACTCAAGAATTAAGAATATAGAAAACTGAAATGAATATAAAAGACCTTACAGACATGATGAAAACTTCTAACATTTGCATATTTGGAGTCACAAATTATGAAGCAGAAGTGGCGTTTGAAAGATAAGGGCTCTGGGAGAATTTTTCCCTGACTGGTTCAACCATCAAGCCACAGGTTGAAAGAATCCCTCTCACAGTCATGTGTAGGATCGATTATGACAGCAAGGAGACCAATTACTGCCCACTGCAAAGTTTCAGGTAAAAAAATTATGTGACTAGGGCAGTTGTAACGGTGTGGAGGTAGTGAAAAGCAGGTTGATTCCGGATACATTTCAAAGCAGAGCAGGAAGGATTTGCTGATAGATTAGGGTATTAGGTATAGAGAAAAAGATGACATCAGCTTGAGCAACTGAAAAAACTGAATTGCCTTCACTGAGATGGGGACAGTTACAGGATGATCAGAGGTTGGGAAGAATTTGTTACAAAATAAGTCACAGATAAACGGTAGGAACTCTATTAAGAAGAGGCAGCCTTGTTCAAAATCACTAGCCACACAATATGATATACAATAGTTGCAATCGTGTTAAGCACCTGTGGTCATAAAATAATTAGGTAGATACAGAATTCAATACCTTTTTAAGGTAATTAATTAAAGGAGAGCTACCTGAAAAAACCACAATCTGGAAATCTATAAGTAAGTTCTGAATTGTGTTTGTTCTTATTAAGAAGTCATTAATTTTTTTCTCACTCTTAGCTGGTTATAGCATTTATCTGCTAAAAAATTGTCTGGTAATAGAATATGGATTGAATATTATTTACCCTACTAAGATGGTGATACTATTTTCTTTGGATAGTTGGAGAAGTCTGCTACTTATTGACATTTCTTGGTTGCGAATGTGTTTTTTACTTTGTTTATTCTTTTTATAGTTAATATGATGTTATTTTATTAAAATGTTCCCATATAGGAAACAATTTATTTTTTTGCTTTAAGGTTGGAATAATCTTTATGGTGTTTTTGTTCCTTATATGATTTTAATGTTTAACTGTGATCTCATTGTGTGTGTGTGTGTGTGTGTGTGTGTGTGTGTGTTTGTGCTTGTATAAGTTTTAATTAGAAGGAATAGTATGAGCCTAAATTTGACAAAGAGTTAAAGAGTTGCCTTGCGATCACAGGATTAAAAGAAAAACTGATGAGTATGTTTTGAAAAGGAGAAGAATTAAATATATAACTTTTCATGCTCCTGAAGAATTGATTCTATAATTCTGTCCTAAACTTTTGCCATTATATCTTTCCACCTGTTGCCCAAATCCCAGGGGCCACATGTTCACCCATAAGCCAGAGGAGTATAAAGCCTTAATTGATATTCCCAGCAAGACTACATGAGACTAGAGAGGCAGAATACAGTAGCAAAACAAACAAATAAAAAAGGAACTTCATCTTGCTTATTATACATAGTTTCAGTAATAATAAACATAGTTTGAGAAACAATGGCAAAGGAAATAAAAATAATACTTAACCTGTTTACCTCCTTTTAATTCATATTAGGCAAGAGGATAATTAATATACCTTAAAGTATATAAGCTAGGCAGACAGAACAACTTCGCCTCTTAAACTTCAAGAAAACGTAATACTTGAGGAATCCAACCAGAGGCAATGAGGATCTGAATAATAAAAAATAGATCACTGAAATATGACAAATATCAAAAATTGCACTAAGTATAAGGTTGAAGAAAGCATAATTGAGGAATGACGTATAATTTGATATAGTGCCTGAGAAATAGAAAAGTAGTAAAGCTGATTGAGAAACAGGAAATGATTCAAGCTGTCTGAGGTATCAAACCTAGAGGATAACAAGGTTAGAGGAACAACTACTTAAGGCGTAAGACTGAAAAGAAAAGAAACAATTTTGTCATCATTTGTGTGTGCATGTATTTCTCTAAAAGGGAGAGAGACAGGGAAGGACAGATAGAAAGCAGCAAATGTGTGTATAGGTTTTGATGAGGGATGAGTGGGTGCATTGGCAAAAAATGAATATTTAGATTCGGATGTATTAATATTGACAGTTTTCTGTAATGTCCATGAGAAATTTAACAGTCACTTCAGAAAAAAAGTTTATGACTGTATTGTCTAATACTGTACCCACTAGCCACATGTGGCCACTTAAATTTAAATTTTTGTTTCTTAGTCGCAATAACGACATTGTACGTGCTCAAAAGCCACATCTAGTTAGGGGATACTCTGAACAGTCTGGATAGAAACAAACACCAACATTAGAGAATGTCCTATTGACTGGAGCTACTGTAGAATTAAGGATGGGTTCAAAAGAGGAGATTTAGAATAGCATATCATTGGCAGAATTGCAATTGGAACGTTGAAAAATGAACAATCTGAGAGTATTCTCAAACAAGAGAGCCAATGAAAAATGTTATTGACTTTCATATGAGATATCAGAAAAAGTGCTTTGTAAAAATGCTAAAAAGCTATATATATAGGTAAAAGGTATATATATAAATTATTACTATCACTTATGCTTAAAGGATGTTAGAGGCAGATGAGTCAAGAAGAGGGACAAAAAAAATCTACTTTTATCAACTTAAATCTATTTAAAAACAGACATAAGATGACACAAGATCCAATATAATTAAATTATATTTTTAGAGGTCTAATTTTTCAAAAGTTTAAATTTGTACTTTTATTAAGAAAATTCAGAAAGGACTCTAAACTCGAATGAAAAAAAAATTATGAACTTTAACACAGAAAAAGGCCCTGTTTTTGCTTTTATAATCCTTTTTTTGCATTTTCTTTAGTATCAATAAGGATTTGAGCAACATACTGTCTAGATTTTGGTGATCCATAAAGTAAGAAATTGTCTCAGAGATCACAAAGAGCACAATAAGGCGGCCAAGTTTACTTTGATTTTTCAGTGAGCTACTTCTTAGATTCTGCAACTAGTTTTCATACTGGGTTCATGTTAAAAACCTAGTATAGATTATATAATCTAACTCAAAGACTAAAATTTTCATATTTTGCTAATAAATTAAAAATTAACATATCTAATGATAGCTTTTGCTTTTTTAAAGCATGTAAATGTGATCCAAGTTGTTTGTGAGGTTGAATGTGTTTGTGTGTTGTTTTAGTTAGGAAATAAATTTTCATTCAAAAATATTTTTAAATGAATATTCAAAAATTGAGAATTAAAAAGAATATAAATTAAAATAGTTCTTATTTATGATGTCAAGATAAGCAATGGATATTTTCTCAATGGTGTTTTGTTTTTCCTTCTCTGACCATCAATGTTAAACATATGCAATGGTTTCTACTTTATTTTTTTTTTCTTTTTTGGTTGTCAAATTGTCATATTTAAATCTGTTGTTTTTGCATTAAATTTTTCTTTTTTAAAAAAATTATTTTATTTATATTTTTAAGGGATGAGGTCTTGCTACATTGCCTGGATTTCAGTGCAGTTGCTATCCACAAGCACAATCCCACTACTGATCAGTATGGGAGTTTTGTTCTACTCCATTTCCAACCCGGACCATTTCACACCCCCTGAGACAAACTGGTGGTCCTCCAGCTTCCCACAAGGTCACCATATTGATGCTGAATTTAGTGTGGACATCTGATCAGCATAGTACTCCATAGCCCAGAACTCCTGGGATGATAGTCATGTTCCATTGTATCTGCTGAATTCTTCTTTGATGTTAGTTATTTTTATTTGATTCTAGTTTTTTTTTTTTGTTTATTTTTTGTTGTTGTTGTTGTTGAAGAGAATATATCCAGATCTCTCTAACCTCCTTCACCTCCCTACATAAATTCAATACCAAGTCTTTCCATGTGGTAGTTGAGATTGCATAAATCCTGTGCTAAATGTAGTAGTTATTGCTGTAAACCCCATCTACATATAGATTAATTGAAACGTTAATGCTCCATACACTGTTGTATTCTCTTAAGATAGGCTGTCTCAAAGTCTAAATTAATGTTTTGCATGTGACCTAATAATCCAGTTATCTTGGCTGCTCATTAGAGTTATTAGCTAAAATAAAGAGAATATAAAATACTTTCCCACTACTCATTTTTATATAGAGTCAGAACTCTATTTTAAATGAACAAAATGTACATTTTACATAGTCTACATAAATGGAACAAAATTAAAACATAAAATATTTTGATAATTTTGAAGGGACCTTCATATTTTCTCATTCTAACTCTGGTGTTTTTGTATGTGTGTGGTTAAATGCATCCACATTTGTTTTTGCTTGTTAGTGATAACTCATGTCTCTGGGTTCCTAACCTTTAACTTCTGGCATGAGAGAGATTTAGGCTTCTCTCTATGGTACCAATATTAGTTCCTGCTGCTGCTACAGATGTAAGACAGAGACCACAACTGTGTGGTACAATGAATTTCCCTGAATGGCTTTTTCCAATTAAAGGAGACTTTCATGAACTCTTGACTGCTTCTCTTAAATTTAGTTTGTTGACTCTTGAAACTAGGCTTAATATCATTTCTAATTTTGTTTCAATAATTAAGTTTCTTAATGCATCTCTACAATAATTTTTTAAAGCCAGTATTTGGTATAGCTGATGCTTTTAAAAATAAACCATGGCTCTACATATAGACATTAGCTTTTAAATTTATTTTAACTAAACTTATGTACTTCAAATGGAAATAATGTTAATTTCTACAATGTTCAATGTGTATAGTAGAGTGATAGGTACTACCATTGTAGGTACTTAGGAAATGAACGTTCTTTGCTGGAATAAGAATAGGTACTTTCCAAATCTTAGGTGAAAACTCGTAAAGGATTTATACCTCTTTTAAAAACTGTTTAGGAAAATATTACTTCCTAACCAATAAACATGGTATGCCTCATTCCCTTTCCCTAAATATCTGTATATACCTTTAACTAAAATAATTTAGATTTCCGGGTTTTCCAACTCACGGTGGAGTACAATTTATTAACTAGGTAACTTTAAACAATTCTTATCAGGAACATGGAGATAATAATAGGTACCCTGCAGAGCTATAGTTGAGAAGATTAAAAAAAATTTTTTCATAAGCCACCTAACAAAATCCTTGAGGATAATGCATAATAAATGTCATTTCCCTTCCCTTGCCACTAGCACTTCTACTTCAGGGAAAATATAAAATTGTGCATAAACATAATAGGAAACATGAAAAGGTGACTTCTTCAAAGACCAGCACTCATGTCAACTCACTGATATTCGAAATCCTCTTTTGGTCATTTACAAGATTATAGGTTCTGTGCAGGTAGATTTAGTGATTTACTCTTTCTGTAGTCAGGAACCACTCCCTAGCACAGATCTTTGCACGTATAAGAACAATAAAATGTATTCCCAGAAGTAATCAAACTCTCATGCTCAGATTGCTTATGAATATTATTTTATATGTTTAAAGTTGTAACAACCAGCAAGGCTATAGATAAACACGTGAATTAAAAGTAACTCTTCCTCCAGAATTACTGTCTTACATGTCTATCCCTAGCTCAGTTGTCTTCCTGACAGCCCCAGAAGTGTCCTCTGAGACACATCCACTTCACAAAAGCTTTAAAACTGGAAACATAAGTGTGGCACAGGTGCCTCCACCACTCCCCAATAGCATTCATTTACCCATACCTGGTGAGATTTTAAGCAACCACAAACAACCTTTATATTTGTCTCATATTCTAAAGGTTCAAAAATGGAATTGCTACATCTAAATGATTATTTCTCAGGGTTCTAGAAGCTGTATGATTAAATAACAAGAACGGCATCATTATATACTTGTCTTAGTTCAATCAGCCTGCTCTAACAATATATGTTAGATTGGGAAGTTCACAAATGATAGAAATTTATTTCTCATACTTCTTCAGGATGGGAAGCCCAAGAGCAAGGCACTGGCAGGTTTGGTGTATGGTAAGGGCTTAGTCTCTGCTTCCAAGTTGACATCTTGTTGCTGCATCTACAGAGGGAACACCCACTGTATCATCACATGGCAGAAGGGTAGAAAGATGAAAAGGGCAAAAGAGGTCTAGCTAGTACTCAGCGGCCCATTTATAAGGTCACAAATCCCATCCATTTAGGTCTCTGCCTAATTACCTCCAAAAGGTTCACTTCTTAATACTGTTACATTGAAGACTAAATATCAACATAAATTTTGGAAGGAATGCATACATTCAAATAATAGCAATAAATACTAAAAAGTCAACCTGCTCTGATATCAAGAGACCTATATTTTTGCCGTCATTTAATCATTTGTAAGGTGAAGTGTTTGCCAACTTGATTTAGTTTCATTGTAGTTATGATATTTTATGATTCCTTGACTGAATCCCTGAAAAACATCTTCAGTTTGGCTTCTTGTTTAATTTGGAATACACGTGTTCACCCATATCAATGCATCTGTAAGGCATTGACCATGAACTACGAACAACTGGAGCCATTTTGCTGTTAAATTTTAGCTTAGGCAAGGTGTGGTGGCTCACGCCTGTAATCCCAGCACTTTGAGAGGCTGAGGTGGGCAGATCGCCTGAGGGCAAGAGTTCGAGACCAGCCTGGCCAACATGGTGAAACCCTGTCTCTACTAAAAATACAAAAATTAGCCAGGCGTGGTGGCACATGTCTGTAATCCCAACTACCACGGAGGCTGAGGTGGAAGAATCACTGGAATCCGGGAGGCAGAGGTTGCAGTAGGCCGGGATTGTGGCATGGCACTCCAGCCTGGGTGACAGAGCAAGACTCTGTATAACAACAACAACAACAATTTTAGCTTAATGACCCAGTTATATGTGTTGGTATTTTAAAGGGTTGTTAAGAGTCCAGGCCAGGTGTAGTGGCTCACACCTGTAATCCCAGTACTTCTGGAGGCCCAGGTGGGTGGATCACCTTAGGTCTGGAGTTGGAGACCAGCCTGGCCAATGTGGTGAAACCCCATCTCTACTAAAATTACAAAAAAATTAGCTGGGCATGGTGGTGAGTGCCCATGATCCCAACTACTCAGGAGGCTGAAACAGGAGAATCCCTTGAACTCGAGAGGCAGAGGTTGCAGTGAGCCAAAATTGTGCCATTGTACTCCAGCCTAGAGGACAAGAGTGAAACTCTGACCAAAAAAAAAAAAAAAAAAATCCAAATCCCTGAATATTGAAGTATTGGTTTTTTTTTTTTTTTTTTTGATAGCTTCATTCATGAACCCAACAGTAAATTGGTAATTGACCTAGATCACTTAATATGTTTTTTCAATTATTCTCTCACAAGGAATTAAATATTCTAGTACATAGTCCATGGTCCCTTAATACTTTTAGAAACCCCGTGAGCTGCAAATTTGGCACAAGACACTTTTCTCACCCACATAGAGAAGAGATTCTTTTAAGTAGAAGGTGAATCATTTGTACATGACATATTTAGTGAAAATATTTAGAACAAAAGATAATATGTCTCTATATCCCCATATTCTTGATTATTCTACCTAATTAAAATACAGAGAAGATTACATAAGTCACTCCTACTTTTAAAATAATCTAGGATCTAAAATATCAGACAAAATGTTTTATTTTATTGAACTCATTTCTATGATTGGTGGTAAAAACAATTTTGTGTATAATTATGTATAAAATATTATCAGTCTTATCCACTTAGGTATGAAAAAACATCATCAGTTGATAAGTATTTCATAGGAGTTGATTTTTTTGTTGCTGACAGCCATATCTTCAGAAGTTAGTGAAAATGCAAAAGTAGGGAAGTGCTACATGAAGAGATTCCAGAAATACATTTAGTCAATGGGGCCAATTTTCTGTCATTCTTTCATATTGTTATGTGGTCTCACGGTGTGTGTCCAAGTGTTCCTCTGTTATATTTATATTCTGCAAATAAAAACCCTAGTCAATTCCCTTGTACTTTGTCATCGTTTTCTTGAGAATTCAACTGTTGAAATTCTCCTACATTTCACTTTAAAAAACAGTAGGAAATTTTTTTCTGTATTTTTGTCACCTGTACTGATTTTTCATATACTGTATGATGAGCAAAATGAAAATGAGCTTCCTTCAGCTACTCACATGACCTGTGAGTCTGATAATTCACATGCAAGTTAACTCTCTGCAAATAAGACTCCCTGTTTCTATGACAATATTTGTTTCATTTCTCAAACACACCTTGAGTATCTTCACAGTGCCAGGCACGCAAATAGACAACGAAACCACAGAGTTGAATAAGGCATGTTAGGTTCCCATATCCAAGGAGTTTGCATTTTCTCCATTGGGCTGTGAAAAATTGATGGGGCTCTTAAAGCAATTTTAAAAGAAGTTGAGGTAACATAGATGGAAGTATGAGTGCTAATCTGGAGTTTGGATGAGAGCAGTACAAAAGGCTGGATGTCAAGGCGACAGGCTAGTGAATATTGTTGGGGAAAAACAAGTAGGTCTCAACAGAGGCAGCAAGCTTGAGTATGAAAAAAAGTGAATAGATTTGAGACATATTTTAGAATTGAATCAACAGAATTTTGGTTATTTATTGAACGTAATGGACACTGATAATAAGTTTATAAAACTATTCCTGGGTTTTCAAGAATAGGCAAATACAATATATTGGAGTGTAATAGACCAATTAATTTACAACAATATGGAAGTAAATTTAGCCTTCTGTTTCAGTTGGTGACAGCAGTGTGCAGGCGTTTCATGTAAGTTTGGTCTCCCAGAACAGGCTGTTGAAATAACTACTATTCTTACCATCCTCTAAAAGTATTAAGGAGGCATTTATATAATAGCGTTAATTACTTTATTGTATGCGAGGCATAAGATGCAGAGACGAGAGTATCTAAAATCATTACCACTAACCATGGACAAAAATGGGTTCAAATCTGAAGGATGAAATCCAGAATCTGAAGTACACTACAGAAAATTTAAGGTAGGAGAAAGGTGAGAGGGTTCGAAATGACAGCTATCACACTTGATGAAGCTAAAAGTTTAATGAAATTATTCTGAATATAACTACAATTTTAAGAAGTTATTCTAATAAGATGTGAACTTTGACAGAAAATAAGGTACATTTTTTAAATGAAGCAAATTTTCCATTGATTTTAGAGATATATATTTTTAAAACCTAGTGTGTGAGGTTTTTTTCTCTATGTTCTATATATGTTTATCTTTATTCACTGAGATAACATTAAAAAAACAACATGTCAAGTGATGGCTTTACCGGATGGTTTTGCTGACATGGATTTAAAAAGCGATTGATTTTGTGGGATAAACTGGATAAAAACCTTTCATTTCTCCCCCTCTCCAACATCTTAATATGTTCTCAGATCAACTACAAAAAGGAAATACGAGCTCCTTCACGAGAATTTTAACCTGGATAAATAAGAGTGGTTAATAAATCAAAACAACCTGACATTTATACAAAATTTCACTCACTTTGTGTTTTTTGGCTTTAGTTCAAAAAGCACGTGATTCTGCTGGGAGGATGCTGTCTCCTCTAAACTGCAGCTCTTATCTTTTTTTACCTGGTGTGGGAGGAATTTTCTGTGCTTTGATTCATTGCAAAATGTACATCTTTCTTCCATTAACATCTGTTTCGGTAGGTTCTTGCCCTGCTGCTTATCGGGGCTGCCTGGTGTATTTCCAAAATGAAGAGTTGTGGTTTCCGCTTGCTGTTTACTACAGGCAGTGAATTTAGGTAACAACACCTCTAACGTGACAAGAATCTTAGAAATTTTGCCTTAAAATTTTTTAAATGTTGACTATAACAGAATATGATTGCTATAGACTGAATGCGTGAGCTCTTCAAAAACTCCTATGTTGAAATCCTAACCCTCAGTGTGAAGGCAGTAGGAGGTAAGGCCTTTGGTGGGTGCTTAAGTTATGAAGGCACAGCCTTCATGAATGGGAGTAGAGCGTTTATTAAAGGGCACTATAGAACTTCCTTGTCCCTTCTGCCATGTGAGGACAAAGTGAGAAGCTGCCATCTACGGACCATGAAGTGGGCCCTTGCCTAACACTGGATATGCTGGCACTATGATCTTGATGTTCCCAGTCTCCTGACCTATGAGAAGTACATTTCTGTTGCTTATAAGCCATCTATGGAATTTTTGTTATAGCAGGCCAAATAGACTAAGACAATTTTATACAGCATGACCTCTCAAGAAGGAAAATAATCATGTACAGACCTGATCTCTTGTTATCTATTATGAGGCTTATGTAAAATGTACTTTCCCATGTGCCCACTGTGGTATTGATTATGTAATGGTTCTCATTTATAACCTGCCTGTATCCAACATTTCCCTGCAACTTTTTTTTTTTTTTTTTTTTTTGAGACGAAGTCTCACCCTGTCGCCCAGGCTGGAGTGCAGTGGCACAATCTTGGCTCACTGCAACCTCTGCCTCCCAGGTTCAAGTGATTCTCCTGCCTCAGCCTCCTGAGTAGCTGGGATTACAGGCCTGTGCCACTACACTCAGCTCATTTTTATATTTTTAGTAGAGATGAGTTTTCACCATATTGGTCAGGCTGGTCTTGAACTCCTGACCTCGTGATGCACCCGCCTTGGCCTCCCAAAGTGCTGGGATTATAGGCATGAGCCACCGCGCCCGGCCTTCCCTGCAACTTTTAATTGCCTCCCACTTAGATTTCAGGACAGATTTTACTTTGATCACCAAAATGAAGCACAAGTGTTGAAATTCCATTTCTGAGCAAGGGCTTCAAAAGAGCTCACACACTTCTGTTGTCTCTGTTCAGCCCCTGCTTGTGACATGAAAAAACGTGGGCTACCTTAGAGAAGACAAGACTGTATAGATCACAAATGAGAAATTGATGCCAAGATCATCCTAAATTAGCAAATCCTCAATTGATCTGCAAGCTGCCCACAGACAAATGAACAAGCTTAGCCACAGTAAACTAAATGGAGCAAATCAGTAGCACCACACAGCTAACCCAGACTCATAAACAAGAAGAAATGTTTGTCATATGCCATTGGAGCTTTTTGTTAGGTTGTTACACAGTATTGCTGTGGTAAAAATAGCTCATCAAGAGATTTAATAATGAATCCAGAATATCACATGAGGTTCACGATGGTGTGGGCCTTAAGAAAGATGACTTTGCATTTCATTCTAAGTATCATGTATTAATAACACTAGTGCTAAGAGATAAAACTTTGTCTTCTGTCTATTTTGTATATCTCTAAAAGTCTCAGTACAAAATGGGGTTGGGATTATGGAAAGCACAACATCTAGGATTGTTTGCATCTGGCAAATGTCTGGGCCTTTGCTGAAGCCATTTGCCTCCATATCTCCAGGGCTTTAATATAACCGCTAATATCTTGCTTTTACTCTTTCCCTTCAATTTATTTATTTTGATGAATTATCTTATAGCCATGGGCTTTTGAACAAATTGTTACCAGCTGATTTTAGCCCAGAGATGTCTGGGGACACTTTCTAAATTTTTGGTTTATTCTATGTCAATTTTATGTAAAGAGTACCAGAAATTATTAGGTATTCAGCAAAAGTAAATATGGTTGACCCTTGAACAGCACAGGTTTAAACTGCATAGCTTTAGAAAATATGTAAATTTTCTTTTTTTTTTTTTTAATTGTACTTTAGGTTCTGGGTATACGTGCAGAACATGCAGGTTTGTTACATAGGTATACATGTGCCATGGTGGTTTGCTGCATCCATCCCCCCACTATCTACATTAGGTATTCTCCTAATGTTATTCCTCCCCAATCCCCCACTCTCTGCTATCTCTCCCCCAGCCCCTACACTCCCACAATAAGCTCTGGTGTGTGATGTTCCCCTCCCTGTGTCCATGTGTTCTCATTTTTCAGCACCCACTTATGAGTGAGAACATGTGGTGTCTGGTTTTCTGTTCTTGTGTCACTTTGCTGAGAATAATGGTTTACAGCTTCATCAATGTCCCTGCAAAAGGACATGAATTCATCCTTTTTTATGGCTGCATAGTATTCCATGGTGTATATGTGCCACAATTCCTGTCTATCATTGATGGGCATTTGATTTGGTTCCAAGCTTTTGCTATTGTAAAAAGTGCCACAATAAACACATGTGAATGTGTCTTTATAATTGAATGTGAATATTTGATAATCCTTTGGGTATATTCCCAGCAATAGGATTGCCAAGTCAAATGGTATTTCTAGTTCTAGATCCTTGAGGAATTGCCACACTGTCTTCCACAATGGTTGAACTAATTTACATTCCCACCAACAGTGTAAAAGTGTTCCTATTTCTCCACATCCTCTGCAGCATCTGTTGTCTCCTGATGTTTTAATGATTTCCATTCTAACTGGTGTGAGAAAATATGTAAATTTTCTTCCATCTCCACCATCCCTGAGACAGTAAGATCAACCCCTCCTCTTTTTCCTCCTCAGCCTACTCAACATGAAGACAATGAAGATGAAGACCTTTATGATGACCCATTCCACTTAATGAATAATAACTTTATTTTCTCTTTCTTATGATTTTTAAAATAACATTCTATTTCTCCAGTTTATTATAAAAATATAATATGTAATATATATAACATACAAAATATTTGTTAATTGAATGTTTATGTAATCCTAAAGTCTCCAAGTCAATAGTAGCCTATTAGTAATTTAAGTGTTTTGGGGAGTCAAACTTTCTATGTGTATTTTCAACTGTGTGTGGAGTTGTGACCCTAATCCCTGCATTATTCAAGGACCAACTGTGGTACATCTATTTGAAAATCTAGATTTAAATTATCTTCATGGTATTTTCAAACCAATGTAATTGAGAGATATACCATTATATTTTCGAATAAATAACATTTTACTATAGAATTATGTGTAAGATACCATGTCATTATCTAAAAAATTGAAATACAGGTGGATATCTCTCTTTTAGACCAATAAAATCTAATCCTCTCAAAAGTTGCAGCTCAATTTTTTTTGAGATACTGTATTTATTATCATATGTTTATCCTTAAATATTTCACAAATGGAAAAATCATGCTAGTAAATGGCATGATAGAACTTCTGCCCCTTCTATTTTTTTCAATGAATATTCTTAGCCCTGGGTTACCATACACTCTGTCTACACTCAGTATACACTTGAACAGATGATTTCATGTTGTATCCTATTGAGCATCATTATTAGGTTGGCTTTGGTGATACCAATACCATTTACTGCTGTAATTGTGGTAGTGGAATTGCCTCTCTTTGTACCACAAAGGAGGGGACGGTTAGCAGGAAAGGTGTTAGCATGCTTCCAGCTGATTTTGCATTGGACTTGTAAGGAAGGGTTTTGATATGGCAGAGGTTTTGGTGGCAGATGCCAAATTCTTACCATGAATGACTGCAAGATAATGTCAGTCAAGACAGCCATTTTGAGTTATTGAAGACCTGGTCTTTTATAGACAAAGAATCCTCTGGTGAGAACTGATAGTGGAATAGTGTGCTTCTTTGTGTCCTTACCTGGTTGGGAACAGTCTTTTATTATTATTATTTGTTTATTAAGCAAAACATCGTATCATTGTTGGAAAAGTGTCCTATGAAATATAAAATGGAGTCTTTTTCTAAGATGATGTTAATTACTTTAAGGGTGCTCTATACAATCATCTCATCTTCACCTATGACAAAACACTGAGCAGAAGATGAGATTATTGGTGTATTGCATGTCTCAGGTTGCTGTGTAGACAAGACACTAGAATAAACAAAGGACTGCCACATTGTGATTCTAAGCACAGGGATTGTATTTCCCATGGGGGAGAAAAATGTGTCAGTTGAAAGGAGAAGTTAGAAAAACATAACTTTGAAGTTATAAAACGTACATTCCATGAAGTTATAAAAGGTATCTTACATAAGACTTTTGATAATTACACCACATGAAGATCTGCATTCCAAAGTATGGGAATTAGACAAGGAGGATAAGAGGAAAGATAATAAGAAGGAAAGAGTTAATCAGTGGGCTTACATCTTTCTTTTTTTCTTTTTTTTTTTTTCTTTGAAACAGAGTTTCACTCTGTCACCCAGGCTAGAGAGCAATGGCAAGATCTCAGCTCACTGCAACTTCTGCCTCCCAGGTTCAAGCAATCTCTTGCCTCAGCCTCCTGAGTAGCTAGGATTATAGGCTATTTTTACATTTTTAGTAGAGATAGAGTTTCACTAAGTTAGTCAGGCTGGTCTTGAACTCCTGACCTCAAGATACACTCACCTCAGTCTCCCAGAGTGCTGGGATTACTGGCATGAGCCATTGTCCCTGGCCACTATACATTTTTCTATTATTACTAGATTAGTGCTCACAAAAAAAAAAAAAAGAAAAAGAAAGAAAGAAAAAAGAAATCAGGCAACTCAATCTAATCTCCTTGTAAGCATGGGGAAAATTGACTTCACTGAACAGACTAATGCTATTTACAAGAAAGCCCTTGTCTATGAAATGTTTTTAGCAGCATGTCCTCAGTTTACGATTGCTTATGGTAAACATGAAGAATAAAAACCAACATGTAATCTGCACACTACCTGGTATAAAAGTAAATGGAGATGTTTCATAACCTAAATGTACCTCAAAGCAAAAGTGTGAGTCTGATATAGTAAGGAAAAAAACTGAAGAGATACACTCATTGTGTCTAACCTCTCTCCCTGTGTACTCTGTGCTTTTTAATTGCTTGTATCTTAAAAATTATTGGTAAAGCTTGATCCTGAGTAAGATCTACAATTCAAGTGAGTCTAGTTTGAAAATCTTATATCTTGTGCTGGAAAAAAATTAGGTGTTGATTGCCTGTTCTGTTCACTAGTAGGCAAGTTTTCACTGCTAATATCTTCAGAAGGTAAGAACATTCTCTTGATTCCTAAGTACCCCTACTCTTTCTGTCATTCCTCAATACTCTCCCTTTCAAGTGCCACATTTTTCTCCCCTATAGAAAACATAAATGTGATATCCTTTTGTTTATTCTAGTGTCTTACCTATACAGCAACCTGAGACATGCAATACACCAATAATCTCATCTTCTGCTCAGGTGAGGATGAGTGAGTTCTGTGGTTCTACTGGTTCTAAGTTAGGTGGGAAGGAAGGGGGAAAAACAACTCTCTGAGTGTGTGTGTGTACTCATAAGTATACATCAGGAACAAGAGGCTTTCGTTTCAGGCTGTGACTGGTTTCTTTAAAAAAAAAA